>SZWC01012001.1:0-71882 GCA_023375785.1 Penium margaritaceum
TGGATCTCTCTCTCTCTCTCTCTCTCTCTCTCTCTCTCTCTCTCTCTCTCTCTCATCACACCTGATCTAGCTATGTGAGTGGACTTGCTATGAACTGAATATGTAGATTTATGGTGCAATGAATGTGAGGATGGGATTATAGTCATTTGAGAGCATGCTCTCTACAAGATCGACGACCTTCCGCATCGGGTTGTACATACGAAGGGGGTCTTATTTAAGAAAGCAAAGCCTGATTGTACACTAGATCACTACGAAGCTTACTTGATGGCCAAGGGTTTCTTATAAGTTGAGGATGATGATTCACCAACACCTTTGTACTCGTCGGTTGTATGACTACGACATGTGCTTTTTAGGGGTCATTGCTTAGAGTCATTAAGAGTTGTGCCAGATAGATGTGAACAACGCCTTCCTCCATTGAAATCTAGAGGAGATCTACATGGTCTTGCAACCTAGCTTTAAGTTTGATGATAAGGTATGGCGCTTTTGCAATGTCTTATAGCCTTAAGCACTCACCTGAGTGCTAAAATCTGGATATTATTGTCACATCAACTCATGCCAAGTATGTGTGGAATGACCCAGATCAATTCCTCTTACCTGGACACACATTTCACACTGTTGAACTTTAATTTCCATCATGGACTTGACATGTTTTAAAGGATGTTAAATTCTTTTCATGGGTTTTCCTGGTGAAGTTATTTAGGCCGGACCTAAACTTTTGTCGAAAGGGCATTGGTGTTCTTTAAATTTGTTGTCAGATCCAAAACTCTGAGCGCATAACGTCGGTGGCAAATCGTGCATCGTTCCATTGTTCGCGGGATGGCAATTATGAGTGTGCAACAAAAGAGCATACGACCAAGAAATGGACCCACAGATCCATTTGTGGCCGTTGGGATGAGTCTGCCGAATCACAACGGAATTCATGATTTGAACATCTAAACTCGCACCACTAAACATCAATCTGATCTGCCTCATTATGAGCTGAGTTAAAGTTCATCTCACAATCAGGTGTTGGGCAATTGTGCTGCCATATGTCACTTTCACTTGTCATGGCCACTTGTCATGGATCGATTCCTGTAGAAGGTGTCCCAAAGGGACAGCGCGTCTCGTCTGGCGCATGGTATCCACCAAGGGCCTCCCGCACGTTGGCTTCATCCCAAGAGGCTGTTGATCAACCACACAAGTTTCAAACATTGCGTCCGCTGATGGCACTGAGGCATCCCAACGTGTGGCGGCCTACGACAAAGATCCGGGCTATGTCGCCTTGCCTCTCTATGTGCCAGCAAACGTTCCACTCGTCATCTGCGCCGGTGAAATGTCCACACATTAATGTTGCTTGGATGTAGGCATTGGCTGTTTGCAAGACCATGAAGCTCGTGGCAAACGCAATCAGGCAGAGGCAGAGCAGTTGAGTCATTCGCCATGCATTCCAGATTTGAAACAAGGTCCCGTCAACAACGTTCGCCATCCACCAACGTATGCCGAGAAGTGGAAGGCAAAATCCGTCAACGACAACGTCCACACGATGTGCCGTACACCCATCACGCGGTGCCAAAGTGGTACTCTTTGCATCTAAGAGAGCTTCAGCAACAGCCATGTAGCAAGTGACAACGACTTCGCTAGCGACAGTGACAGCGACAGCGACGTTGTAGTTGACAGCATCAGCAAGAGCAGCATCAGTGCTGACATGGATGACCAGGACATTAAAGAGAATACAGACACCGAGTGCATGGCAGTCAAGGTGTCCAGTGCAACAACATCGACATCAAGTGGTAGCGGGGCATCCACGGGTGCCAAAAGGGGCCCGTATAGTCTGGTTCTTGCGAGATTTACAAAGCCATCAAATTGAAGCGTACAGAACATGTGGCGGTCAAGCATCTTTGTAAAAGTTTCTGTACCCCCAATGGGCACTATGTCTACGATCACTCTCACCATCGACCGTGGCGGGATGGTTTGAACTCGAGTCTTTTGACCTGAGATTGCAATACAAAGATGCAACTATCTCCGCCCTCCGCGTTGCTCCATCACCGTCCATCTGTGTCAGCCGCAAGCGGAATCAGGGACACGGTGGCAACAAGGCTAGGCTTGCTTCTGGCACTGACATCGTTGATGCCATAAAACAGAAAATTGGAGCAGCACGTGCCACCAAAAACGCCCTCAACTCTAAGACAATTTGGAAGCAGGTCCGCAACGCCATCATTGCACACGTCCCGGCCATGCTGGAGGTGCTGGGACCATAGGCTTTTGGGCATCCGTGGGTTCCTAAATTTGCCAACAGAGAGACGGGGTGGTCCTGGCGGTGTGGTATAGTGGTGGCGCAAAAGTTGCCCGCCGATTGGGAGGAGCGCGTGCTAAAATATAACCGTTGTGCCGCTATCGTGGTACAACTCCACAACATCAAACCGTCTTTACATTGAATGCAGACCATACAGAGATTCAGCTAATGCCATCCGCGGACCACATGTACGTACCCATCGGGAGTAAGGATGTGGGAATCATCGGTTTGGAGGACAAGTGCCAGATTACGGTGCTTGTCACATGCAGAAGGACCGGGGAGATGTTGCCGTTGTAAATCATCTTTGGTGGGAAGTCCAAGCGCTACCTCCCTTACGGTCCACACGCATAGCAACCGCTGGATGCTGGCCTCCCTTATGGCCAACCATTGGGCGAATGGGGAGACTACACGTGATTGGGTTCGGAGCATCATAGTTTCAAATTACCACTACATTTGCAAGCAACTGAATATGCCAGTTGGTAGTGCGGCTGTGCTTCTCATCCTGGATGCGTGGCGTCCCCATGCATGCGCAAGCTTCCAGGAATGGTTGTTCACCAACTTCTCTTACATCCGCGCTTGCTACATCCATCCTGGTTGCACGTCAAAAGCGCAGCCATGTGACGTTGGCATCATGGGCCCGTTGAAGAACAAGCTTTAAGAGTTGTACACGGCATGGGGCACTGACCGCACTGCCCGAGGCTTTTCCATCCAAGTTGGCATGGAAAACCTCAAAGAGGAGGCTTGTGCGTGGTTCTGTTCTGCCTGGCAGCACATCGCTCGTGGGAGATCGTCGAAAGAAGCTTGGATGAAGGCGAACTTTCCATGTGTCTTAACTCCAGATTTTCTGTGTGAAGCTACGCCAAATTTTGGCAAGCTCTTGTTCTGTAGCGAGGAAGTGGAGGAAGAGGTCAAAGTTGTTGTGTGACATGGATGACTTGCTTCTATTTTAAGTACTTGTGCATTATGGACATGCGATTCCTTGTCATTCTCCTACAATCGTGCGTGCCTACATTGTGATCACGAATAGAGCGTGCTTGGAAGTACTTGTGTCTTTAAACGACATTCGTTGAAATATTTCTTGTAGGATCACCGATGGTATTATTTTTTCAAGACAACAGATGCCAATAAACATGGTATTAAAGTAAATACCATTTTCCAGGAGTCTACAATTAATTAGGTGGCACTATAACTTCAGATGAATGATTCAAAATTGACCAAACTATTTAGGAAAACATGATTATAATCAAAATTAGAGATCAGTAGGGCATCACTTGACTGCTATCCTTGAGTATGTTGACCACCTCCTTATCATGTCTCCTTCGATGGAGTCCATGAAGGATGCCAAAGCTGTCCTTCAAGGTGCCTGTAAGATGAAGGACCTCGCTCATGTAGTTGTGTTCCTTGGGGTGGAGTTCATGCATGACCGCCGAATACGGATACTCTTGCCTTGCAAGGCACACTACGTCCCCATAGCTAGGGACACATTTGTCGAACTCTTTGGTGTACTTCTCATAATTGCCACATCCATCACACAAGATATGCACAATTCCTTGAAAGTGGATGACATAGCAGAGTTTTAAGAGACTGTTGACTTGATATTGTACTTGCGCCTCGTTGGCACTGTGATGTACTTGGCCATGAACACTAAGGCATTGTCTTTGCCTTCAGCCTCATTGCACAAATCTATAAGTTTCCTTGGACAAGAGCCTTTCATGAGACTATACAGGATTTTCACACCTTACATCAGATTCGGCCTTTTCCTATAATAGTTGGTGGTAATCGACAACTACACGGGTAGTGACTTATCAAAGAGCCCTGATGGACATAGTTGGACAACCTATGTATTCCTGTTGGATGGTACTACTACATTCTGGTATAGTGGAAAGCAGGACTGCATTACGCATACCTCGTTGGAGGCGGAGTATGTCATCCTGGGAGCTGAGGCTGCTCAGGCCATATGGATGGAATGCCTGTTGATTGGGTTGCATTTGTTTGTGTCTTCCATTGTTCTATGTTGTGACAGTCAGAGGACCCTTGCCATAACTGTGGTGCATCTTATGCATGCACAAATCACATTACTATTGAGCATCAGCTTGTGTGTGTTTTGGTGGAGTGAGAAATGATATCCGTGAGCAGGATCAACATGGTCATGGAAGAGGCTGGCATCCTGACTAAGGCACTTGCACGGAGAAAGTTCATGGTAGCTAGTTGTTATGTCATGCAGCGCCCCTTGCTTGAGGTTTTCTGGGAGTAGAGAGTGCATCTGGATGGTTTTTTAAGCATCTTGTTGTGCACTCACGTCAATTCTATATGCATATGGAAATGTGTACCACTCGGTCATGGGAGAGTGTTCTGATGTGAGCCATCGCTGTCCATCTGTACATCTTATCTGATCAGTTTGTTATTGTTTGTGGTCATTTGGCGGCCAATCACACCTGTTATGCCCCCTTCTTTTGACCCACATGCACACTACCACACATATGTATAGGAGATTAAGTGGTGTGATTGCATTGGAGCTCTTTCCCACATATGGAAGACATAAAGGGTGGAGCTCGTACTCCCTGTCAGTAGTAGCACACATTCAAGATTTGGCCTATGGTGATATGATTCTTGTTTTATATTGTTCTCACCATTGGTTTGTCTCGTGGGAAGCTTTAACCCTTGGACGTTGTATGATGCAAGGGTTGTCTTCAGAATTGCTTAAGGTGTTATGGGGGAGCCTAATCTTGGCACCGGGCACTGATCCTTAGGGGGCTGCCTGACCAGATGTTTTCCATGCCATGGTGAGTAGCCACCCTCAATACATACCAAGAGATTGGGCTTGACACCTGGGTGCCAATGTCCCCTCGATGTGCATGATATACGTATGCGAGTTACGCTCATCCGTGTAGACTCTCTCTTCCTCCTTTGCTCTTCATTACTAATTGTTGTAGCCTGTACACTTTTAAGCCTCAAGCTTAGACCCACGGCATGTGCATTGTGGAGTTTCTCCACACTCTTACCTTCCACATCCCTTACTCAAAGTGCTTAAATGAATCACTAGTGGTATCAAAGCCAAGAGGAACAATGCCTCCTGCACTCTTATCCACAAGAAGATGCTCGGTCTTGGATCTTGCTCTCAGGTTCTGCCACATTGCTGCAACTACAACCCTCTCTCGTAATGACATTAACAATAACAACATCTGCCCACTACACATAGTTATCTTAGGATTATTGTTATCGGCCCCTTCTTGGCACCCTTGCCTCTTTGGGCTTGTGGTCTCTGTTCTTGGGTCCCGCCACATTGCCACGGCTACCTCTTGAAGTCGCATTAGTATCAACAGCAACATGTGCCTGTCCAGAGTCCCCTCTTAGTGTCTTCACTTTGTTGAGCATGTGGTCACCGTCCTCAAGCCATATCATAGTGTCATAGCATCATCACGCCACCGAAAGAGCATTCACTACTCCTCTCAACCCCTTACCACGACGAGCTCTTGAACTAAACTATTGAGCATTGGCACATCGTCGTAGCACCAACACTCCATTATCTATCATCACGTAACTCTTTAGTGGCCAACATAGTGTCTCTATCACAACTGACACACACCGAGAAGAGAAATCTCTCGCTATCATGGTCGGTACGCCATTCTCACAACCCTAAGGAGGGCTCGTCGTAAGTAGCAACACGTGAATGAGTAGGAAATGCAGTCTTAACCTAAAATCGATTTCTAGACCTCCCGTTGATGGACCAGGAAAATGTTGACGTACCACAGTGGATGTGTAAAGTCTTGGTTGAATATTGGTATAAAGAACATCATCTTCAGAGGTGGGATATTAAAATTTAGACTTGCTCGTGACGCTATTGACAAGCCTCATAACTCTCTTCCAGTGTTGTGACCTACATCATCACAACCTCCTCCTAATAACACATCTGACACTCAGTGCAGCAAATGCAAGTGAAGAACCATGGTGTGTTCCTATGCTGTTGGTGTTGTTGCCACCTTCTTAGCCATAGCCCAAGCCAACAAAGATCCAACAGGCATGATGGTTAGATAAGCCATAGATGCTTACTGAAGCAGTTGCCTCCCTCTCTCTTCTAGTAGCTGTTGGTGGAAGAGAGAGGGAGGCAACTGCTTCAGTAAGCACCATTAAGGCATTACAGGCAGCTCTACATGAGGCTCAGGCTGATTTCTGTCGGCTCTAGGAAGAGATTTACTGTGACATTGATGCCAAGGCATATATGGTCATAGCTGTGGCTGACATAGTTGTGTAGCACATTTGCACCATGCCATCATTTGGTGATGTTTTTTCCCCTTTGGGTGCGGTGGGTGTTGGGAGTGTTGTGGATGCAGATTCCACCTTTGGCTCTTCCAATACAATAGGCACTACAAGCAACCATGCAATGCATCCTCCTGGAAAGGTATCTTTGCATCTTACTTGTCCCTATCCCTCTCTGCCATAATGACAAGAGGACTTTGAAACACCTCCATCTCGTTTCACCTCCAAACCGTCCTTCTCCTCGTAGGAGACATGTTTCAGCTCGTGGGTGCAAGGTGAGCATCTTTGGGATTACTTCTTTCAAGTTGATCCCTCTATCTCACTTCATCTCTCTCCCACTCCAACTGAGGCTACCTACATTGTCTGTGCACTCACTATTGCTACACTTGATGATCTCCTTGTTGACATTGGCATGTACAATCTGACACTACACGGTGCACTCCACCGCCATCGCAAGACCATCACCTGTCATACTGCCCCAAGTGCCGTCACTGTGCAATTCAACCAAATGTGCACGAGGGTTAATGAAATTGTTATGCATACCAGGTACAGAGTCAATGTCTCATGTGTGACTTTGACGAAGCCGCACCTGTATAACTCTCAGCTTGTCTCTCCGTCATGACAAGTTTTATCATTTAGTTTCTGGCCTTTACCGGCATGTTCTCAGAGCCCAAATTGAACACATTGTGTCGGAGTTCATTCTACCCTACTCATCTCCTAGCATTGGTACAATCTACGAGTTCACGGTTGCATGTCTGGCAGATTATCGAATCAGCCTGTAGAACAAGCACCTCCACTCGATGGATGTTGCTTCAGTCTCCACATCTTGCTCATCTGCTACCACCACATCCTCCTCTACATTATCCATGTCCACCACATCTACCACCACTGTACATTCCACCCAGTGTTCTGGTCATGGTGGTGGTGGCCAGAGTCGTGGATGGGACATGGGACGTGGGCGGGAAGGGGGAGGGGGAAGGGGCTCTGACAATGCCCAAACTCCACATTTAGTTACATTTTGGAACAGTAGGGCCTCATGACATTCTGCTCCTAAGTGCATTACACCTTGCGATAACATTCATCTTGTATCCACAAGATCTCCGCCTCTTTCCCTTGCTGTCACCAACAGCACCGTTGCCTCACCCTTCTCTTCATCCTCACATGTGTCCTACACGGATCACGGACCCCCTCAGCAACTTCCCCGACTACCTCCCTCATGGAGTTGAGTAAGGTGGCCCATGGGTTCCCATGGGCCACCTTCGCCTCACTACAATGTGACGGCCTCGTCCCGGCTTGGTGTCCATGTCCTTGAGTCTCCTCCCCGCAAGTGCATGAATGACAATCTATTAAACAAGGAGAACACTCTGGAGAGGCCTCTCACTGACCTTCTTTAGCTTTGTGATCAGAGAGGTGAGGGTGTGATGGAAATGTGTTGTTCCATTGTATCTTAATCAAATGGAGCCCTTTGTGGCACATGTCTAGGGGTGTACAAGGATGTTTCTGTGGTGACTGTCCATGGATTGAGGATTGGAAATCCCATTTCCTACCTCACTTTCTCGATGTCTTCGCATCCACTCTTGATCCATATTTTGGCAAAATCATTGGCTGCCCTTTTCTACCTATGTTCACGTCTCTAGTGGATTTTGAATCATTGAGTTGGAGGCCACCCATCACATGAAGTCTTGTTGTTTCTCCTTTGTTTTCCGCAGTCTCAACGACTCAATGCGCTTCGTTCGTACCGAATCTGGTCGGGTTCTCCCTGTTCAAGGTAATGGTGTTGTTTGCTTCACATGCCATGGCGATGATCTGTTCTTATCCGATGTCCAGTACTTGCTAGACTTAGAGGTCAGCTTGCTTTCTCTGACCATCCTGGACAACCAGGGCATGGACTTAACGACTAGCCAGGGCGTTGGCACTGTTTCCATCCATTCATTTGGCAGAGTTTTGCTTTGCGGGATTCGTTGTGATTACCTATTTCACTTCTGCTCTTGTCAAACTGGAACTCTCCATCCCCCAAATCGGCACAGTGATTGCATCATTGTCCATTTCACATTCACACTACAACCATAACATGCATGCTTCATGCTCCTCTTGTCGTTGCTCTTGATTTTGCCCCAATCCCCACTCCGTAATCCACCAACTGCCTTGACCGTGCTCAAGGCAAAATGCACTTCTTTCCTTTCACTGCTGCCAAATCTCTAACATCTTACCCCCTTGTTCTCATTCATGTTGATGTTATGGGACTGTTTCCTCATTTTTATCTTGGCGGTTGAGGTTGCTACAAGTTGTGCTTAATTGATGATTGCTCCTGATACCATTGGATGCTTTTTTCTTTGTCACAAAAGCGACATTACCGACGTTGTTGATTCATGGCTTCTTCAAGCTAAGCAGGCCTGTCACCATCAACTCCATGCCTTTTGTTGTGACAGGGATGGTGAGTTCTTTGGCACCACCTCTCGCTTTATTGAGTCTCAGGGTGCGCCCCATACACACCCCAAGAAAATTTCGTCTCTAAACACTAGAACCGCACCCTTGTCGATGCGGTGCGCTCTCTCATTTCTGCATCTGGTCAATCTCCTCTATTTGTCTTTGAGGCCGTGTCCTCCATGACTTGGTTTGGAAATCGTGTTCCTTGAGTTCCGAACCCTCGTCTTGCCACCCTCTTTGAACAGTGGACTGCTTGTCGTGCGAAGTTTTCTCCCCTGTGTTGAGCCGTGGGGATTTTTTTTTGCTATGTGGCTTCCATGACCATTGTGAGGGTAAAATTTCCCTCAAGATTAAGTCTGTATGTTTTTTTGTCTCTCCCTTCTCCAAGGTGTGGTGCTTCTACGTTCCCACTTGGCATTGCATCAGTGAGTCCCACGACATCCTATTTTGTAGGATTTCTTCTAACATGACCTATCTCGTCTTTCTTCTTCCTCCTTTCCACCCGTGATATCTTGGCTTGAGGGAATTTCTCTGTTTTCCGTCTCTATTGCCCAACTCTGTTGTACCCTCGGCTCATATCGAGTCAGCCGGTTCTCCTCTAAGCCATTCTTTCATTGACTCAGACCCAAACTCACCTTGCATGGCATCTACTAATGCTTCATCTATCTCTTTCTCCACCACTACTTGCGGGCTCCCCATTGTCTCCTACCATTGCTATAACGTCTTCTCTCATTGTAGGAATTCCTAAGCCCTTTCCTTCTTCTCCACCACTACGCATGCCTACACCTTCTCCAACACTCCCTATCCCTACTCCTCCAGTCTTTCCATCAGTCTCCTCGGCACTTCTTGTGTCTCCATATTTTGTGCATGGCTGCATGTGTGCCCTTCCTTTCCGAAGAAGTACATCTTCCACTCCCTCTCATAGCTAGTCCTCTCATGGCCCAACTGCCCCAGATTGTACCACACAATCTAGTGAGTCCGCGCTTTGTGCTCTTGGTATTTCCACATCTTATGAATCTTCCACCTTTGTGCCAATCTTCCATTCCAACATTGAAATTGGGTGTTCTCTTGTTGGACATGGATTTTACCATGTCCCTGGCATGTCTGTCTCGGAGTTTGTGGCCCACTGCCTTGCTGTTGATGGCCTTCCTCCGTTGCCTCTAGAACCCATAACTATTCAGGAGCCTTGGAATTCTACGAACTCCATTCTTTGGCAAATATAGATGCATGAAGAGCTCAATGCTTTGACTGAACACGAAGTGCATGAGTTTGGTAAATCTTCCACCAAACAGACAGGCTATATTAGCCAAAATATGTTTATTCCAAAAAATTGAACCCAGATACTACAATCGAACGATACAAAGTGCGCCTCACAGCCAAGGGATTCTAAAAAATCCCTGGAGTCAATATTGATGAGGGTCTAGCTCTAGTGGGACATTACAAAATTGCTTGAGCCCTCCTCAGACTTGTTGTTGAACATGATTGGGAACTGGTGATGGTAGGATTGATAAAGACATCTCTATGATTCAGCCTCCTAGGTTCATTGATGGTACCAACAAGGTATGGCTGCTACGAAAGGCTCTGTTTGGCCTCAAGTAGTTACCATGTTGCAGGAACCAATAAATCATATCCAATCTTCAGAAGGGTGGTGTTGGGAGAAGCACAGTTGAACCTACCTTCTTCCTCAATATGCTCTGAGTTCCACTTGTTTCCATTCTTTTTTATGTCAATCATATGCTCGTTGCTCAGGTGTTTTCTATACTCAACATTCAAAAGGAAGGATTTCAACCTAGTTCAAGTCTTTCAGGGGATGGAGCTTGAGCATGGCATCTCAAAACGGGCACTTCATGTTCACAGGACTAGATATTTGTAGAACTTAGGAGAGCGCTTTGCGTCCTTACTCTCTGCACTCCCAAAAGCCTGTATGCTATTCAATCTAGCAGGGTAGACACTACTGAAGTCTTTTTATGTCTCCAAACTGGGGGAGATAGTGCATGTGACTACCTACTTGCGTGTCATTAGATTGTTGCTGTATCTAGTCACCATCACTCGTGCAGATGTAGCCTTTGTTGTCAAATTCCCATCCCATCTCTCTCACTGTCCCAGAGGGTGCCACCTCGAGGCTACATAAGGTGTGGTGAGATGTATCATCCACTTCAAGTGCAAGCTGTGATCCAGAGCACAATCCTCAATGTTTTTCCACGGCTTTACTCGCTATGACTGGGCTCATGATTCAGATCCACGTAGTCCCAAAGGCTATATTGAGAACAGTCTCACGATTCAAATGCAACTTGTCTCGTTTGATTTGGTGCATAAAAGAGTATGGTAACATTGGGTTTGCATGGCGGCCATGGCTGCCGTGTGGAAAACCTAAGTGCCGAGCTCGAATGGGTAAGAGCTCGTACGGGTGAGCCTGAAGAGGCGCGAGTCACCCGTCGGCGAGCTTCGCTTGCCGGCGCAACCTGCTCGAGCGAGAGGAATTCCCTCGCATGTCACACAGAAGGTGCCGACCGCCCCCAACCAAAGACACAAACGGAAACACAATCTATGCTACCAACTATTCTAGACCTAATCTAAGCTTCCAAGGTTTTGCACCATACGGTGCAGACCAGACATTCAGCGTGAAGACAGTCATAGGTTTCATAGTAAATCCACCATCGTATCCACGGCTGTCACTAGGGGTGGAGCTGGGGCAATGCTGTGAGAGGGAGGCAAGCGCAATAAGACACTAGATGGCATCCAGCGTGGTTCTAGCGTGACTCACGGTGCGTCGCTTCCACTCTATGGCTCAGCATGCCCTGCGCACTCATGTACACATCGGAGAGAAAATATATACAGAGAGGATTGATATGCCCCCTTGGACCTGAGTGCGGAGGGGATGCAGCCAAGCTGTTCAAGTTTCTGATGGAGTGCAGGGAATTTGAGTGCCTTGGTAAGGAAGTAGGTGAGTTGGGCATCACCGCTGATTGGACATACTTGCACTACGCCTGCCTCAACTGCTTTGCGGACGAAGTGATGCTCTACACTAATGTGCTTCGTGCGGGGATGCAACACGCCATCATTCTCAGCAATGCAACGTGCGGCAGAGCTATCGCTGTGCTGTGCAACAGCGTGTGTGTGCAACCACAACTCCTCAAGCAGTCGTGCCACCCAAATGCATTCACATGTAGCTTCACCCAACGCCATGTACTCAGCTTCAGCCACACTCCGAGCCACACATGACTGTTTGGCACTTTGCCACGTAATTGCTGTGTCCCATACACAAAAAACATAACCCCCACGACTGCGGGCCCCACGATTACATGCATAATCACTGTCACAGTACCCATCCAACAACGGACTTGCAGAGGGTGCAAAGACCAGACCAAGATCAGCAGTGCCCATCACGTAGCGAAGCAACTTCAGCAATGCTTTGAGATGCGTGCTTCGTGGTTGTTGGCTAAACTGTGCCAGCACGTTCACTACGCATGAGATGTCAGGTCGTGTGGTGGAAGCAAGATAGGACAGGCTGCCAGTGATTTGCCTGTAGAGTGTGGGGTAACAGTCCGGTCCGTAGTCCGTGGTGTTGACATCCAGGAGATGTGCGTACACATCGGGGCTAATCGGTGATTTCTGTCGTGGTAGATGCTGTACCAGATGCTGGAAGTGTGTCGTGAGATGTGCGATGAACCATCCTTGGTGCAAGCTGAGTGTGCGAGCGGTCTTGTCCCTGGTGTTAGACATGCCCAAGAAGTTAGTGGCCTCACCCAAGTCTGTCGTGCTGTAGTGCGTGGTGAGCAATTTCTTTGTTTCTGTGATGATTGAGAGCGAGGGTGACAGGATAAGCAAATCATCTACATAGACAAGCAAGGCGACTGGAAGACCGTGGTCCCAACGTAGGAAAAGAGAGGGATCACTCAGAATTTTGGTGAACCCTCCCGATCCAAGTGTGCACCGTACTTCTTTGTTCCAGCAGCATGGGGCTTGCTTGAGTCCATAAAGGGACTTGAGAAGCAGCCACACGCGGTGTGTACCATCATCAAACCCTTCTGGTTGTTTCACATAGAGCTCTTCTTCCAGTGGACCATTGAGGAAGGCGTTCTTGACATCCATTTAATGATTTGCCCAATCCTCATGAGTCGCCACACCCAGCAGTGCCCGACTCGTCCCGTATTTGCCAACTGGAGCATAGGTATCTATGAATTCCTGGCCTGGGATTTGGTGGAAGCCCTTAGCCACCAGCCTGGCTTTTTACTTTTCAATGAGTCCTGCCAGGTTCCTTTTGAGCTTGTAAACCCATTTGACATCGATGGATTTCCACCCTGGTGGCAGTGGAACCAGTTCATAGACACAATACTCCAGAAGGGGGTTCAGCTCAGCTACCATGGCTTTATCCCATTCAGCCGCATCAGTGCACCCCATGGCCTCAGCAAGTGTCTATGGCTCCACAACGGTGTGGTCCACGTTTATTGGACCAGCTGTATGATTAAACTGTCTGTAATTCACACGCACTACATTGCACGAGGAGCGTCGTACTGGCGGTGGAGATAGTGTTTTTGAACTCTCCATGCTGTCCTGGGACACTTGGGTATGGAACCTGGGCGGTGTGTGCGGAGCACTGGAGTCTGTACTCCGTAAGTTAGTAGGTTTCAGTAAATCTGTGGGAACTGGTGATGTTCCTTCCGTGTTGTGCTCTTGTCCTGTTGCTATGAGTGCACAATGGGTGTGTGAGGCACAAAGATAGGCACGCTCACACAGTCTGGGTACTACTTAGGGATGGTGATTTGTGGGACGTGATGCAGAGTGCAAAACTGTTTGTAGGGTATGTGCTCCAGAAAGGAGGCATCTCTGCTCTCTATGAAGTCGTGGTGCATGGGGTCCCAGAAGCGCCACGCCTTGGAGGCATGTGAGACGCCCACAAAGACGCACCATCGACCTCGTGGGCTAAGTTTGTGGTCTCTTTGCGGCTGCGCAAGCCACACACATGCCATGGTACCCCACACCCTTGCTGGCTACAAGCCAGCCTTTTCTTTAAACCACCGTTCCCATGGCGTGACTGTCTTGGGCATGAGCCCTTGTGGCACCCTGTTCCATACCCACGTCACATACTTGACGGCCTCTTCCCAAAAGCCAAAGGACAGACCGGACTCACTCAACAGAGTGTGCAACGCATCACCAAGCGTCCTGTGCCACCTTTCTGCCACACCATTTCACTGTGGTGTGTACGGTGCGGTGGTTTGATGTTCTATACCTTTTGCCTTCAGTTCTGCAGTTAGGACAGCCATAAACTCTCCTCCTCTGTCAGTGTGCAATTTCAAAAGTTTGTAGCCAGTCTGTCTTTCAGCAAGAGGTATCCATTATGCAATGGCATGCTGGGCATCCCCTTTTTTCTTCAGCAGGAACGCCCAGTGAAATCGACTGAAGTCGTCTGTCAATGTGAGTATGTACTGTGACCCATAGTGGACAAAAGGCACCGGCATGTGCTCTGTCAGGTCTGCATGGACGAGTTCAAGGAGGGCCTGACAGAACTTATCTGAATGGGGAAGAGTCTGTCTATGTGCCTTACCTTCTTGACAGTCCAGGCACGTATCTGCACTGAAGCCATGTGGGCAGTCCGTCGGCACTAATCCGTGTGCTGTTGTGTGTTTGATCATGTCTGTCAGCAGGTCAGTGTTGATGTGTACGAGACGACGATGCAGTAGGTCTTTGTGCTTTTCATCCGTAGCTGTGATGACATGTGTCTGTGGTATATGTGAGTGCGCCTGTGTCACTGGGAAGAGGGTAAGGCGGTAGAGCATGTCAGCGTGCAGAGGACCATCAGCCAACAGTTTCCCAGCAGCATAAAAATAAATGCAGCGTTGCTTCTACGTGAGTGTGGACATGTTTGCTTGGCGGTCAAGTTGGCCACCAGACAAGAGATTCACCTTTAACTTGGGAACATACAGTACACCAGTAAGCCAGAGTACGCCCCCAGGTGCTTGCAATGCCACTGTGCCCACACCCTCAACTTCCAACACCTCCCCAAGTCCAGTTTTCACACCCTCTACATCATGCATAGCATAAAGTGACACAAACAGTTGGTGATGCGGGGACATATGATGTGACGCACAAATGTCAAACAACCATTCATGCATTGGAAGTGAATGTGACGTGGTGACATGTGTGTACGCCAATCGCTGACCTGGCAACTGTGGCATGGCCGTTGGCTCTAGTGGCTACAGCTCTATGGGTGCTGTCCACCCAGCCGCTGGAGCCCCGACTGATGGCTGCTGTGACTCCGCCATGTCAGCATAGACACGTTGCGCCCATGCAGGTGTGAGAACTGGGATGGTTGAGTTCGGTGGGACGTAGTAGGGGCCCTGGTAGAAAGGAGCTGGCCCCATATAGATCTGCTGGCCCGCCGGCAGCTGCATCGGTGATGGCACGAAGGTGACTCCGTCGAAGGGTACCGGGGCACGAGATCCTGTCATCACGGGTGCAGACCAAGCTGGGGGCTGCAGTTTCTCCCCCAGCTATGGGCGAAGCATCGGGGTTGTGAACCTCTGCTACGACTACTATAGCTATTGGGATGGCGTCATGATGTGCCGGAGGTCTAGGCACACACGCTAGAAGTGACCATGCTTGCCGCAGTAGTTGCAGGTGCGCTGTCCGCTACCACCACCACCACCTCTGCCGCGGCCTCGTCCACCACCTGACTGGGTGCCCGCTTCTCCATGGTCCCAGCCTCCTCCGCCTCTGCCTCCTCCTTGAGCAAAGCCGGTGGGAGCTCCTGACGAGGCCTGATGGACAAAGGTGCTAGGTACTGGATTGTTGACCTCTCACACCTCTCCACGAAGAATATCCTCAAAGTGGCGTAGCTCCTCAAACACCTCCACGAGGTCGGTGTTCTCAACATCTGTCACACGAAGGTGCCATAGAAGCCCTCGTCGGAACTCCCTGTATGGCTCTCCCATATGCAGCAGAACACGGTCCAACCATTCGAGCACAGAGCAAGCTGCTCCAAGCCCGAGGATACGACAACGAAGGTCCATTGTCGCATCCCAATACTCCGCTATCCGTGCCCCGGGCTTGGGGTACAGGCTGCGGAGTCGATCCTGCAGAGAGATTACTAGCGCCATTCCCTGTTCCTCATGGCGTGTAGCCAGGTGCTGCCATGCCTCATGAGGCCGCAGTGCTCCACTGTGAGGGTCTGCAGGGTCCTCCCCTCTACCACCAAACCGGTAATGGCGGATGGCATATGACTGATCGTCGGGCAACACTCAGACTAGGATATTAGAAGCCCGTAGCAGGATGCGGTCTTCGGTTGCATCTGTCGTCGGAGAGAGTTACAACTCCTCCAGCCCATGCTCCGCCGCCCACGTAAGAAAAACGTCCTTCCATGCAAGGAAGTCTCGCGAGCCCAAAGCGAGCGGCGTTAGATCCTTTTGAGTTATGACCTTGCTGATATCCTCCCACGTCACTGTGACGGTACCGGCTCCACCACTAGCTCCGCTTCCAGTGTCGGCACTGCCTCCTGGTGTAGATGCCGCTTGACTCATGGCTTTTGAGGAGAAGGGGAGTCCTAGGTCGGCGGCGCTAGCCTGAGCTCTCCTTAGTTATGCCCGCAAAAAATTTGGTAGCAGTTCGTCGGGCCCATTTTGGGCCCAGTTTTCGGTCGCGAGCCCGTAGCTCGTGGGAATACGCCTTGTCTTCATCTTGACAGCCTCTCAGGCCACCTGCAACCTGCACAGGTAGATTGATGGGCATAGGGACCCCACCTCCACCACTAGGGGTGGACGTGGGGCTTGGGCTCTCCCTCCCACACCTCTCGCACCCTCGCGGGCTTGCCCCTGTCGTCTGTCACCTCCGCTATCTGCGCGCAACCTAGGGGAAGGCTTTCGGCGGCCCTAGGCAGCTAGCGTACCCTCTTTTTGTGGCGGACGTACAGATCTAGGTCCACGCGTGGCTCGACCGCCACCTTTGTAGCTCGGCACTGCTCCTAGGCGTCCTTAACAGGCCATGGAAATTGCTCTGATACCATGAGAACAGTCTCACAATTCAAATGCAACTTGTCTCGTTTGATTTGGTGCGTAAACGAGTATGGTAGCATTGGGTCTGCATGACGGCCATGGCTGCCACGTGAAAAACCTTAGTGCCAAGCTCGAATGGATAAGAGCTTGTACGGGTGAGCCTCAAGAGGCGAGGGTCACCTGTCGGCCGGCGAGCGAAGCTCGCCGGGGCAACCTGCTCGAGCAAGAGCAATTCCCTCACATGTCACACAAAAGGTGCCGACCGCCCCCAACCGAAGTCACAAACAGAAACACAATCTATGCTACCATCTATTCTAGACCTAATCTAGGTTTCCAAGATTCTGCACCGTACGGTGCAGACCAAACATTCAGCGTGGAGACAGTCGTAGGTTTCATAGTAAATCCACCATAGTATCCACAACTGTCACTAGGGGTGGAGCTGGGGCAATGCTATGAGAGGGAGGCAAGTGCACTAAGACACCAGATGGCATCCAGCCTGGGTCCAGCGTGACTCACGGTGCGTCGCCTCCACTCTCTGGCTCAGCATGCCCTGCATACTCAGGTACACATCAGAGAGAAAGTATACATAGAGAGAGGATTAACATATATCGTCTAGATCAGAAGCATAGTTGTCTGGTGGAAATGGAGAAAACAAGGACGTGTTACAAGGAGCTCAAAAGAAGCCAAGAGTGTTGCACTTGGAGCAGGCACATTTGAGGCTGTTTGGTTACGTCACTTGCTAGAGCAGCTACACATTCCCATTCACTACATCACCTTGTGATGTAACAACCACAGCAGAAAGCCATTGATGATATGATGGAAGCACCAACTATGCACAACACACATCAATGTTGAGCACCACCTTGTTTATAAATACATTATTGCTAACATTGTTCGGGTTGTTTGGGTGGACACATAATCAAAGCCAGATTTTTCGCCCACAAATATACTCAACAAACACGCTATTGAGTGTGTTTCCCGTGCTGTTGATCTTGCATGTCCACATGACCTCAAGTAATCTGTGCTCACTACTATTATGCTATGTCAAAAGCCGGCTTGTTGTCCCAAGTGGATTTTGTGACCGTGGGTGATGGACGAGTATTTAATATTGTGGTCATTCGTTGGCCCATCACACCTGTAATGCCCTCTTGTCTTGTCCCACGTTCACACTACCTCAAACACGTATAGGAGATTAAGTGTTAAGATTGTGCAAGAGGTCTTCCTCAGAGATAGGTGCCATCCAAGGTGAAGCTCGTACTCTCTTTGAGTAGTAGCACACACTCAAGGTGTGGCCTATGGTTATGTGATTCTTGTTCTACATGATCTCACCATTGGTTGTGGTCCTGGGGAGCTTTAGCCCTTTGACGTTGTAGGATGCCATGACAATGGGTGCTTGCTTGTGGGTTTTTGAAGGAGAATAATTATGTCACGGATGCTGGTCCTTAAGGAGCCGCAAAATGAATTTGGCCGCCAGACCGGATATATTTTATGCCATGGTGAGTAGTCAACCTCGGTATTTATCGAGCAATCGGGCTCAACCCTCGCGTGGCGGTGTGCTCTCCATATGCGTGATGCACGTCCAAGGATCACCTCACTGGTGTAGACTAACTTTTCCTCCTTTGCTCTTCACTACTAACTCTTGTGCCCTCTAATATTTTAAGCCATGAGCATTGATCCGTTGTTTGTGCACTGTGAGGATCCCCCACGCTTCCGTCTCCCACGTCCTTAGATAAAAGTGCTTGAAGAAATAACCACACACTTAGTCGTGTCCATGCTCGCGTGGACCCCTAATGCAAACTCAGCTGGCGACGGAGCGTTGACATTGGTGGTCTACCCACCAAAAGCTAACAGAGTTGCTATGTTGTCCCAGATGCTTTATGGGACCTTCTGCATTTTTCTGTAGCCTCTAGGATTTTCTGAGTGGACCAGTCTTGGACGTGATTTGCATGTTTTTGCATTGTGTCTCTACCGATTGATGCTGGACCTATGTATGTGGCTAATCGTACAGTCTGGCTTGAGATGTTTCATCTTTAGGTTTATGACAATATTGGTTTAGATGCCTGTACGCATAGCTATGACCAAAACAATGTATTTGGGCAGTTTTAGGACAAACTCGCCCTGCCACGTGCATCGCAGCAGAAATTTATGCCATGAGCTTGTCAGTTGTCATCTCCCAGTGCACTGGAAATCATTGAAGCTTATGAGACTTAGCGCTTCTCCCATGGCCAAGAATTTGCTGCTCTTGCACCTGCATTGTGTGCTAGTGTGTGAGCTGACCGGATTGTGTTGCCACGACTGCGACATCAAAGCAAGGAAGCTCTTTTGCATCTCCTTAAGGTCGAGAACAAGAGGTCGAGGCCACCGGCCTTGACCCTTGAGACCTTGCGGCCTCCTTGCCACCAATCGAGCGACGAACTCCGTCAAAAGCCAGCAGGTGGTCGGCCGATGGCCTTCCGGTCACCTGACCGATCGCATGGCATCCAGCAGGCTAGTTGCTAACTGGTCAGCGGCTAGTGAGGAACTTACCGCCGGCCAGCTCTGTTCGTTGCGACGGGTGTACGTTGACCTCCCCTAGATTTTGCAAGGAGGGAGGGCCGACTTGGCCCTCCCATTACACATTCACCATGACACCAACAATTGTACCAAGTGTATTAACAGAAGCAATAGCGAAAAAGATGAGGACGACGACAAGGAATGGGAGGATGAAAATTGTGGCAACATTGACGACGGTGGCAGTAGTATTGGGATGACCATAGCCAACACCAATGAAGCCAAGGAAGGTAGTGCTATCAAATCGAGATCGAGTCAAGAAATATCGATCTCGAAGTCGGTCTCAATCCTCTTGGTACGAGCTGTCTCGTCTCGTCGGTCAGGACCGAGAAATTCTCGATCTCGTACCGGAGTGCACCTGGGAGGTCTCGATCTCGTACCGATCTCGACCTTGCTGTGTGACGTCTTGAATTTGTACTAGTGAAGGGGCGTCCCGAGAGGCGTTTTTTCTTAATCTATTGATGAAACGACGGTGGAAGGTTGCGTGGGAGTCGTGAGTACTGCATTTGATCAAAACATCGCTAATGTGGTACATAATTGGATCAAACCACCTAGAAAATGAGACAAACTGTGAGTCTATGCAGAAAATAGATGGGTAGGAGGTCAGATTACAAAATCGTTCTGCAAAAGTGATGTCACACTCGTGCTCATTCAATGTATCCACCTCATATTTATCCTGGTTTAGTCAAAGAAAGCTACAAGGTTTGGCGGTGCAAAATTTAGTGTTTGCAAACCATTGAAGCAATTCTACAATATGTGTCTACTCACTTATCTATGTACGGATCCTAGTGACATGTTTGCACACGCGCATCTCCTGCGCCAACTGTTGCCCGGGTATGCCGGGCAATACCCGATGTCACTTGATAGTATGTGAACAAAAGTACCTTACAAATTGGATAAGTTCGACCATTTTTTGTCATTCAAATGTCTACAAACCATCTGCATATTTCTATATTTTCAAAACCTCTCTATTGCCATGCGTTACCCACGTCAGCTTTTGTTGTACGCATTGGGCGAGTTTCAGAGGCAGTTTTTCATTTAACATTTATTTAAGTTTGGATGCGACTTTTGAATTCTGAACCATGTAATGCACGCGCGCTTGATTGCGCTTCACGAACATCACTTGCCACTTCGGTACGGTACGGGATTCCCATATCGTGCAGACGTGGCAAGGTGCCCGTCTTGGTCTCGTCTCGTCCTACTGGAGACGTGCGAGATTGTCTCGCTCCAATGCGGTACGAGTCGTTCGAGACGAGACATTTGAGACAGTTCGAGATCAAGACCAATCTCGGTCCCAATTTAATAGCATTACAGGAGAGGGATGATGCCAACACCAACATTGAAGCTGTTATCGTAGTAAAAAGGCATGTATGCAAGAGTGCAAATGCTTAGGGCTACTCACCAAGACAGGTTTCACAGCCATGGTGCAAGAGACCACGGAGATAGGTCACAGCAACAAGGAACGAAGGGAAGGAATGAGTCACGGGCCACACTAGTGCTACCCGTCGGGAGCGAGCGAGAGAGCAGCGAGTTAACTTTCGCTTGCTCCCATACGAGCTCGTGGCTCGAACCACCGCTTGCTCATGGGTAATTTCCTAGACCACCTAAGAGCCCCCTGGGTATCTTCCTACAAAATAGTTTGGGCCATTGCACCAATTGTATCCATGCTAAGCAAGCACATTAAAATGATGTAAGCATGCGTGCGGGGTGAGAATGCCATTATGGAGCTGCTTGCAAGGTTCTTGGCTGAATCAGGTTACCCGACGCGAGAGTATGCGCCGACGGCAGGGTCCAACTTGGTGTGCAGTCTCTTTTCTGGTCAATCACCTGCACAGGTGTGGTGGGTGTGCAGCAAGGCCAGAGGTCACCATGTCGGTACTGACACATAAACCAACACTCCCCCATTACCCACAACCAAACTGCACACAGACTGGTACAAGCACACCAACAACGTCACTAGTAATGAAAATGGACTGTACACGGACACACGGCACAAAAAATCAGCCAGGTGCATCACTAACGCACAACAGACCCACGACGTGCACTGCTGCCTTGAAGACGTTACTACTCAAATGCCTTTGTGAGAAATTCAGCTCGCTGATGTCTGGTGTCAACCCACACGATCTGGACATCTCCTGTATCCACACGCTCACACACTAAATGATGCTCAACATTGATATGCTTGGTGCGAGTGTGATGCATGCCATCGTGCTCAGCAATTGCTTGTGTGCTTTGAATGTCAGAGCACAGAGTGATGCAGCGGATGGGAATGTGCAACTGTTGTAACAGACGACAAAAGCCAAACACTCTCACACGTGTCTGCGCTAAGAGCAACATACTCCGCCTCACTGGAGCTGCGTACAACACAACCTTGCTTGTCAATTTTCCACGAGATTTCTGTCCCACCAACAAGGAAGATGTACCCCGTGCGGCTGTGAGCATCCACATCATGCGCCCAGTCGCTGTCAATGTACCCATCCACAACCATGGGTGGCTGTGCACAATAATAGAGCCCAACTCGTGCTTTCGAGAGTGCATACCTGACAACACGCACAGCCGCCTCCATGTGGCACGACCTGGGGCACTGGGAGAACTGGGCAATAAATTTCATAGTGAAGGCGACGTCATCCCGCGTAGTGGTAGCCAGGTACATTAGGGAACCTATCACTCGCAGGTAATCAGTGACATCCACCGGCTCCCCAAGCTTCGACATGTCCAATGTTTTCAACAAGCGCTGCCCGACAGGCGTCATTGGTGTGGACGCAATGGGGACAGACGCAAGGAGGGGATCAGAGCGCTCCTCCAGGCTCCTCACATAGGTAGCCTGGTGGACGTGAATGGCACGGAGAGCGCGGTCACGCTCTATCTCCATGCCCAGAAAGACACGGGCCGGACCCAGATCTTTCATCTTGTATGCGGACTGCAACAAGGACTTCACAGACGCAACAACCTCTTGGCTTGGAGACGTGATCAACAATTCATCAACAAACACAAGAATGACAGCGAATGGTGCCGACACTGGGATGACAAAGAGAGCAGGGTCTACCGTGCTTTGACGGTACCCGCCTTTCTCCAGTGTGGAGGTGAGCTCCTGATTCCAACACCTCGGGGACTGCTGCAGACCATAAAGGGCCTTCCACAGTGTCCAGACTCTGTTAGTGCCGTCCGTGAATCCCGGAGGGTGTGCACTGTAGATCTCCTCATCCAACTGTCTGTGCAAGGAGGTGTCGTTGACGTCCATCTACTCAAGTTCCCAGTCATGGTGTGCGACGAGACTGAGGAGAGCACAAGCAGTGGTGTAGCATCCGACGGGAGGAAACGTCTCGTAAAAATTGACCACTGGGACTTGGGAGAATCCCTTGGCAGTTAGGCATGCCTTGTACTTGTCAAGCTCACCGTTGGGCTTGCAATTTTGCCGGAATACCCAGCAGGCATCAATGACCTTGCGACCTGACGGCATGATCATCTAGAGCTCTCAGCTCATCTCGCATGGCGGCCTCCCACTGCTGCGACTCAGGCGCTGCCCGTGCCTGTCGGAATATGGTCGGATCAGGGGACGGGGGTGACGCTACAGTGGTTGCAAGACACTCTGCCACACTGTCAAGCAAAGTGGCCTCAAGGGCGTGCTCATGCTCCGTCTAGGGCAGCGTGTACCCAAGGGCGGAGCTGGGGTGGACGACCCTGTGGCCAGCCTAAGGCATCCATGCCGGTTGGCAATGTTGGAGACTGCTCAGGGTGAGGCTGCGATGGTTGGGAGTGAGATGCCGAGACATTGGAAGAGTGGGTGGGTAGAGCCCGGAGTCGTCCAGCACAGACAAAGGGTGAGACGGGAGCAGGACCGGGTGGAGTGGTGGGAGCGGCCATGGAATGAGCAAGTGGACTGGGGATAGCCAGCAGGAGCGGACTCGAGGGCGAGACAGAGGAGTACGTAGGTGAGACAGACTCAGAGGAGGTAGGAGAGGAGGACAGAGCGGAGGTGGCCGGAGCGCTGGGTGACACGGCCGGAGAAGGCACATCGGGTCGTGAGGAAACAATGTCGGAATCCTGGGGACGCGATGAGGGGGAAGGCTGCAGGGAAGGACTGACAGCAGGGACTGTAGGGGCTTGAAAGACAGCAAGACCGTCCCCCCCCGCAACCGAGAGAGAAGAAACAGGGGGCAGAGGGTGCAGGACGTCCTAGGTCACGGAGAAAGAGAGACTCAAAGAATAGGGTACCATGAGACTCGAAAACTCACTGGCGCTCCGGATCTCAGAAGCACCAAGCCTTGGACAGGGCAGAAACAACCAGAAAGGGACAAAGGCACCCATATGTGAAGAGCTTGCCCTCGCGTAGGTCCTGGGGAGCCAGACGGACGGAATGCTAAGCTAGACACGAGCGAGAAGGAGGTCGGCACGAGTGCCGTACCAGTGCTTGAAAGGGGTGACCATACGAGGGAGGGGACCGTGGGGAACACGGTTCCAAACCCAGGTCATATAACTCATCACCTCGAAGGCTAAGAGAGGAGGAAGACCGGACTCAGAGAAGAGGGTTCAAACACCATCGGCGAGAGTCTGATTCCAGCATTTAGAGACCCCATTCTGTTGGGATGTGTAGGGAGCGGACGTCTCCCCTTGGACTTGAGGAACCGTACGGTAGGACCAAGGAATTCACCACCACGGTCACTGCGAAAGATACGCAGGGACCGCTGACACGACCGTTCAGCTTGGAGAAGCCAGGACTCGAGAACCGAATACACATTGCTCTTCTGACGAAGGGCGAAAATCCAACAAAAACTAGAGAAATCATCTGTCAAACACAGGACATAACGCCCAGCACCCCCAAGGAATTCATGGGGGAGGGGACCCATGACGTCAGCTTGACTAGATCAAGGGGGTGAGATGACTGGGAATCAGAGGAGGCAAATGAGGAGCGATGTATCTTGCCCTCGGCACAGTCCAGACAGTCAGAAGGGCAAGTCGATGGGAAAGTGGCCGGAGATAAGCCAGGAGCAGGTTGGAGGGGAAGCATGCTGGTGACCACATCAGTGTGCACATGGCCAAGGCGACGATGCAAAAGCTGAACATAGTCAAGGGAGAGAGAGGGAGCAACATGGACAAGAGAGGAGCCAATANAGCACCCCCAAGGAATTCATGGGGGAGGGGACCCATGACGTCAGCTTGACTAGATCAAGGGGGTGAGATGACTGGGAATCAGAGGAGGCAAATGAGGAGCGATGTATCTTGCCCTCGGCACAGTCCAGACAGTCAGAAGGGCAAGGCGATGGGAAAGTGGCCGGAGATAAGCCAGGAGCAGGTTGGAGGGGAAGCATGCTGGTGACCACATCAGTGTGCACATGGCCAAGGCGACGATGCAAAAGCTGAACATAGTCAAGGGAGAGAGAGGGAGCAACATGGACAAGAGAGGAGCCAATAGAGGAATCAGAGGTGGCAAGCAATGGCACACAGTAAAGCTTATCACACTTGACACTGTGGAGGACCACACGACCACAAGGACAGAGACGAACAGTACCAACACCCTGAATGGCAAAGAAATCCATGCCCTGATCATTGAGGGAGGTCACCAATAGCATACTGAGCTCCAAGGAGGACACGTACAAAACTTTTGGCAGAGCAACACACCACTGGGTCCAACAAAGCAAACAACACCCACACCCTGAATGGGGAGCAACTGGCCAGATGCGGTACGCACAAAGCGAACGGGACTGGCAGGACCCAACGAGATGAAGGAGGCACGATCGGACATCATGTGGTGGGTGGCTCTAGAGTCTAGGACCCAAAAGCCAGCAGCGACATGAGCACAGGGAAGGACACCACACATGGCAACAGTACCAACAGGGGGAGAGGTCGAGTCACATGCGGCGAGACGACGTGGAAGAACGAAAGACTGCCAATGCTCGACCCACGGGACAGACGTAGATGGGGACAAAAGGACGTGACCGGGAGGGTCTCCACGAAGAATAGTGTCAGTTTGATAGGAGGGACCTCGGGCCAATGCAGTCACACTCTCACCTCCCTGATCACGAAGGTGGAGACGCTACAGAAGGGACTGCTCCAGCTGGCGCTCACCATCAACGGACGTCACTGACGACGGAGCAAGGGATCCCGGAGGGAGAAGGAAGCCACGAAGGAGGGAAGTAGGCGGGAGAGGGCGGCCCGGCGTAGATGGGTGCGCCGTACAACGGTGGCCAACCCCAGGCGTACGGTGCCAGCGGAGGTGCGGAGAGGACGCCAGTAGTGGAATACGCCTAAGCAGACCGGGAACTCACCAACCGAGATGATTTAGTGGATCCAAAGCTGGAGCTGGTCGTGGAAGAGGAGGCGGAGCTGCTAGACAACGTCCAGTGAGCACGCATGGTGCGTGCCAGGCGCAGGTCATCGGGCGGTGCCGGGCACTTTTGAGCAGAGTGCTCAGAAGAACCATAGTTTCAGCACACCACCTTGCCGTGGACGCAAGGGGAGACAAATTCAGCGGGCTTCCCCTTGCCGCAACCCTTGCCACGACTGCGGCCACGGCCCTGAGAGGTAAGGGCTGTAGCCGTGGAGGAGGAAATGGAGCTAGAGGTGGCCCTAGAGGAAGAAGAAAAAGAAGAGGGAGAGGAAGTTGCAGTGAAAACAACAACACAGGTGGCGGCAGAACGATGGAGGCGCTTGTCATGAAGGCTGGTCCACTATGCAGCATGGCGCTCATCAAATAAGTCCCAAAGGGTGCCTACATGTTGAGGGGACAGTGGGGGCACGGGCTGAGACGCGAGGTGCTGCAACTCAGCTGGTTTAACATCGCAGAGGAGGTCAGACAGCTCAGGGATTAACCCGTTGACCATGGTGAGTACAGCAGAAAGTTGCCCAGGGGCGACGGTGTCGAGTTCACGAAGGAGCTTGATTCTGCGGGCCCAGTACGCATCAGCCGATTCATCCGCACGCATGAGGAGCGTGTTGAACTGCACGGTGAGCGTACTTTGGGCAGCTTGACCAGTGATAGTGGTCCGGTGGCGCAACATGGTGAACGCACCAATGGGATCAGCCTGCCGCTAGGCAGCAGGGTCCGCATTGTAAGTGCCAACATCGTCGACTAGCATTTTAGACGCAACAACAATGAGAGCCCAGACAGCGCGAGCGGACTCATCAACAACAGCTGTGAAGGGTGCAAATGCGAGGAAATAGTATTCACACAGGTGTTCCCCCTGAGTCCAGGCACTGAAGCGCGTCTCCCACAAGGAGAAGGCGAGCCCAGTGGCCAGAACAGGAGGTTGGGAGAAGAAGTCATGCTAACGCGGTGGAGCGACAGAAGCGGCTACAGGGGTGTTTTTGGCAGGTGAGACGGTAGCGGTGCTCTGAGCGGACTGAGAAGAGGAGGCACTAGCAGGAGAGCTAGCAGGGGAGACAGATGCAACAGGGAGGCGCTTAAGCACAATGGCAGCGAATTCATCAGCAAAGGTGGCACGATTGTCATTTGCGACTTTGAGGCAATCTTCCGCCTCACGCTGAGCCTTGTAAGCGAGGTTCAGCTGACGCTGCAGATTAGCAATGACTGACTCATCCTCACCAGGTATGGTGATGACTGTGGGACTCTGCTGCGCAAATTTTGGCAAAGTTTCCCCCGCCCCAGTGGGTGTGGAAAAAATGGGAATGTCTTCTGCACGTAGAGGAGGTGCTACAGAACAAACCATCCCCAATCAGACACGACAAGCCACCGTAAGGAGTGCAAGAATACAAGCCCAACAGCAAAGGCAAGCAGGTAGACAGCTCACGAGGCTGTGGGAGGAGATGGGCAGCAAAGAAACGAAAGCGGCGGGGGAACGGCGGCAGCAAAGGCAGCAGCCAAGACAGAGATGGCCGTAGCAGAAAAGACAAAGAGGGCGAGGACTCCTATGAGGACTACCACGTTGAGTGTGGTGGTGACAGCAACAACTGAGACGAGGGTGGCGACGATGCTGATGCTGGCCAATGGAGAAGCGGATGCAGATGTAGCAGTGGTGGTGGTGGAGGTGAGAATGGATGCAGATGCCGCTGTTGTAGCTGATGTTGCAGATGCGATGTCGGATGCAACAGCTGATGTGGCCGTTACAAGCTGTGTGCCTATGTCAGCAGCTACGGAAACAATGGGGCCAAGTACCATTGCTGTCTCGGTGTAGGTCTCGACAGCCCTGCCGACTGATGTGGCGGTAAGGGCACGTGAGGCCCGAGCTCCTGCTACAAATGTAGCTGCGGTGGCAGCGGCAACGTCTAGGACAGCAGAGGCCGCACGTATGAACATGTCAGATAGAGTGGTGGAGTCTTCTTAGAACACCACCCACAGTTGGGAGAGAGTGATTTCGTCAGCGATGACGACGCAAGGCTGGGGACCTTCGGGAGAAGCGGGAGGGGAGACACTTACCAAGGGTTGACGTGCCACACCCGCGAATTGAGGTGGTGGAGACCGGCCGTAGTGTCACCCCCCGCACAACGTCGTGAACATGAGCAGTGGTGCGCAGACAACCCTTCGTGGTACGGTGCACACCTCTGTGATCCGGGGACCTCACGGGTTGCCAGCTTGGCTGACGGTGTCACCAATGTGGCGACGGCCAGCTGCGATATGCGGACTGTCTGCTGTAGCAGCAAGGGAGGCACAGCGTTCAGGGACGACGTGCCACCACAATTGGAACCGCCGCAGTCGTTTTGTTCCTGTGACGGTGGTTGCGGGAGAGATGGTGGAAGGGTGATGACGGTGCCGTAGGCAAGATGCCGTGGCCCGAGCAGTCGAAAAGTCGGCTGCTATCGTGTGCCGGATGCCGTGTCTCTGGAGTGTGCTCCATTCACGGTGAGGCTGCCCCTGTTGACCGGGAGCAGTGATTATGTGTCCCAGTCGCAGGCGGAGGAATGAACCCCGAGAAAACGTCGCGGCGAGACCCCAAGGACCCCGCAGTCCACGTGCTTAGCTCTTGTGAGGAGGGCAACAGCAAGGCTGCTGAATGCAAGAGGCGCGCTGTTAACTGATGCTGTGACTTGCGTGTGGCAACAACGACGCTGAAGACGGTGATGGACGTGAGGAGGTCCGCAAGATCGGTCTATGGGTTGCTCGCAACCTGCTCTGATACCAGTAGGAGGTGCTAGAAGGCACGTATGCAAGAGTGCAAATGCTTTGGGTCGCTCACCCAGACAGGTTTCACATCCATGGTGCAAGAGAGCGCGGAGTTAGGTCACGGCAACAAGGAACGAAGGGAAGGAACGAGTCACGGGCCACAGTAGTGCTAAAATGGATCTAGGGCATGGAGGCCCATGCAGGAAGAGACATGAGCTCTGGTAGTGAGCGAGAGAAATGCAGCGCCAAGATTTGGCTAAGTCTGGAAACGAATGAATTAAGAATCAAGGAGAGGGTACAATGAGCCCTGCTTAGGGCTTATGTACTGGGGATTGGCGGCTAGCCCACCAGGCCCCGTCATCCCCGTCGCACCAAAAGGCACGAACGGGGAATATGCATGTCATAGATCATGAAAAAAACAATGGAGGTCTCCCGAGGCACCGGAACAATCAACCGGGTGCCCGGGTCTCGACCGACGGGAAAATATGCGATATACCCCAAACTCTACGGTGATACACTAGCATCACCGAGTATCTAGGAGAGACAAGTTTAGGCCCCCCGAGACGCCGGAACATGTAACCGGGCGTCCGGGTCTCAGCCACATGCAAACCACACACGTGTGACAAGGGGCCAACAAGGCTAGACTACTCAGTGCTCGGTCTCCCGAGGTACCGGTATAGACCACCAGGTACCCGGGTCTCGACCATGAAAGAGTGCATCACCTGTCAGAGACTATGCGGTAAACTTCTATGGGGTCTCCAGGTGCACTGGCACAAACCACCAAGTACCGGGGTCTCGACCACCGAGAAAGCTCTACTAAACATGTATGGGTAAACTGAGCTGCTAGAATGCACCACACATGTCACAGAAGGAGAAATGTAGCCACTGAAGAACCATCAGCTCAAACTAGGAGGCTCTCCCTAAACAAGGCTACACAATAGCTCAATGTCAATACACCAACACTCCCCCTGGGCTGCAAGAGCTGTCGACAAGGTACCAGTTGAGAAGAGACAAATTTTCCCCTGCGATGAGAGAGTCTTGAGAACATGAACGCCAAAACCAATGTGCTAGAATAGATCTACTCCCCTTGCATGTAGAAGGTTGTGAACCTATCGCCTATATATAACACTGCATTTCTTCCTGGCTCAAACGATTGTGGGAAGAACAATCCAACAATGATCACACCTAACAGTGACTGGAGATCTGAATACGTCATCAGAGAGATAAGGATAGGCTACAAAGGCTACCATGTGCACAACTCGCTCATGCACTGCCCTGTCACACACCACATAGAAGCTGCCAGTGATCCCAACTGGTAGGATCCTGGGTATCACTCTCATCAGACTCAGAGGGTGCAAGAGTGGAGAAGACGCTGTTGAATGATACATGGCTGAGAGAGGAGAGAGTGGCTAGGCCACCCACATCTGAGAGATGCCACAAGTCCCAACTAGTAGAATCCGAAGTGGTACAAGTGGAGAGGATGGTGTTGGAAGGTTCTAGAGTGGAGGGAAGAGACGGAGCTTAATTTTTGTGTGTAGAACTCACTCCTAAAGTCGCTACAACAACTACTCACTCCAATGTGCATAGATGCTCCTGTGCTATAACCAACTCACCTTGGAGAAGAGACGCGCGCTCACGCATCTCAGCATGATCCTCTGGAGTCAGTATGCGAAGCTCAAACTCAACATCCTCTAGCATCTCCATCACCTCACTGTACGTGATGGACAAGGCATCAACCAATCTATGGAGTACCTCCACCTCCATCTCTGCTGCTCAAAGCTGAGTGGCTGCAGGTTCTGTTCCTCCTGAAGCAACATGTCTCAAAATTTCCAGGGACTAACACAAAGGGTCATCTGAAGGACATGGATGCTGGACAACCTGTGAGGTAGGAGGCGTGTAAAGTTCGGAGGTGGAGAGAGATGGTCTAGGTGAGAAGGATGAAGGTGAGCAGAAGGATGTCCCAAAATCGTCTGATGTGTTGTCACTGCTCACTACATCAAGATCCCCATCCTGTGAGGTGCTGTCTGAGGGCGCTATGGAACTGGACTCAGAATAATCTGGGTTGTGTCTGCTACAAACATCAGCAAGTATCTCGGCCAACGTATCCTGTAGTGCACGCAACCACCCCTCTGCATCTCTCAGCTCACACTCTCTAGACATCTGGATGTAATCGCTCCTCCCCATGTCTCCAATGAAGGTGTAACTTGGAGCATCCTCCGGTGGAGGGATATCATCGGACAATATCGCTCGAACGGAAGTGACATACGTCTCCTGCACACTGATCTGGGTGCGAATGTCGTCCTCCTCAGCTCGGCATCTCAGACAGGAATGAGTACGTGCTACCGACCTGGTGAAGGGAACTAACTCTGCAGTCACTACCATAGGTGGGCAAGACTCCAATGCCCCCCCCCTCCCAAGATGTCTCTATCAGCTGTTGCACGATCACTGACCAATGAGGGACAAACCAACAGAGCTAATGCGGTCGACGCAGCTGAGGCTGCTGATGTGGCCAATGATGCTGATGTAGGCAATCCGGGCGATGTAGTAGATGCTTTCGGTGAAACTGGTGATATCAATGCAGTTGGTGCCAGAGATGATGTAGATGATGTCCAACCAGGTGATATAGCTGGTGCAGGTGATACTACTGATGCAACTGGTACTGTTGATGCAACAGATGCAACCGAGGCCATGTGTTTTGAAGATGATGTTGATACAATTGATGTGCCAGAGGGTGATGCTGTGGAAGATGTAGGTGCTGTCACTGATGCAGAAGATAGAGCTAATGCAACATCTGGAGTAGATGATGATCCTGACAACACCGACCCTGTCCATGCACAGGATCCTGATGAAGGCATCAACCCCAGCGATAAAGCTGGTCCATCTGATGAGGATGATGAGGTCGGTGTAGCCAATGCAAGAAGCAGAGCTGATGTGGAAGATGAAGGCAATGCAGAGGCACCATATACAGCTGGTGTAATCGACACTAAGGGTCCAATTGATGTAGCTGTCACTGATGCTCCTGAAGTACATGATGCTGACAGAGGCGTCGATGCAGCTGGTGAAGGCGATGAAGAGGAAGAAGCTAACACCAGAGAGGAAGCTGATGATGTGCCTGTAGTGAGAGATGGAGCAGCTGGTGCCGCTAGAGCAGCTGTCACAACTGATGTAGCTGTTTTTGTAAATGAAGCACATGCTGTAGAAGAGGCTGATGCCGAGGACGCTGTGGATGCAACATATGACGTCGATGCTGTGGCTGCTGGTGAAGTAGATGGAGCAGGTGGTGCAACTGATGCTGTAAGTAGAGCAGGTGTCGTAGAGAAGATTGATGCTACTGAAGATGTAGAAGCTGTAGAGGACGATGCCGCTGGTGATGCAATAGGTGAGGCAGCTGGTGTAGCAAATGTATCTATACCAGTTGATGAAGCTAATATTGTAGATGATGTGGAAAGCATGGATATAGACTGTGTGGATGTGTCTGATGCTGCTACTACTAATGGACATGCTCTAACTGATGCAGTACTTGGTTCTCCTGCTCCATCCTCTATGCTCACTAGCATATGCGATGTCAAAGTGGACGGATGCACACACCCCCCCTCAACCGGTGTAACAACAGAAGCCGGTGGAGATGAAGACGTGCCAGAGACGAGATGACCATGACGCAGCGGACGACGACGCCGTCGTCGAGCAAGAGGCTGACTGGTAGGGGGCATGACACCAGTGGAGCGTAGGATGGAGAGAATAGCTTTGGAATGGGAAGGTCCAGTGCAGCTGGAGAAGGTCCCTCAGAAGAAGATGAGGAAGATGAGGATGATGGTGCACAGGAAGATTCAACCTGATGGGTGAAGAGGTGGTCTCTGATCTGCTGCATCATCTGCCACAGACTCTGGAGCTCGGTGTAAAGTACAGCAAGAGCGCCACTGTGATGAACAGGCGAATGAGGTAGGTCTGTCTGCTGTGGTGTGTGAGGGAACTCACGAGGCGGGAGCCATGCTACCCACTGGGGCACAGGTGACACTGGCGCCAGCCGTGGCGTCCATTGCCACAGAAGTGGTAGGCAAACCCACGAATAGCTGGATCCCGCTGTGGAAGAAGAGGGCCACTCCTCTCAGAGTCATGGTGGTGAGGATGGAGAATGCTGCGTCCGGACGGTGCAACGACCGACCACGGGAGCGGCTGGAGAGAAACATCACTAAAGGGTGGTGCTGGCGGCCACACATCAACCCCGGAAGGCAGGGGTTGATGCGGATGAGCGTGAAGAACGCCAAGGCTCGGTGGTGGCGAGGAGGGCCACTGAGAAGGCTGACCAGAGGGTGGAGGCGGTCCGGGCACCAGGCCGTCAGTCTGATGCAACGGGTACACGTAGAGCACTGGCTCCGGTCAGAGGAGAAGAAGACCACAGAGGAAGCTGGCTGGTGTATCCATGAAAGGGTGATGCCAAAGGCTGGGTCAGAATGCCAGTGGGATGGTGATACTGGAGGGTGAAAGGAGCGCTCTCTCCTGGCGGAGAAGAAACCGACCACAGGAATGAATGGCTCGCACCACTGTGAGGTGGTGGTGACGGAGGTGTGATCACCGTGATAGAAGGTAACCCGTGTTTGGAGTGAGCGTGGGAGATAATGTGTCCCGGAGGTGTAGAAATGGACCACGGGTGTACATGGTCGGGATAGCCATGTGGAGGTGATCTCGGCTGCGACCGCAATGGGTCTGAGGGTCGTAAATGAAGAGACTGAGAGTGTAGAACACTGTCACTAGGCGATGTCAAAACTGCATGTTTGAGGTAGGGGCCAGGAGGTGGCCCAGGCCATGGAGGCATGGTGCCGAGAGGGATGGTGCGACGTGCTGTCACCGTCCCTTGTAGATGCAAGGATGAAGGGTAGAGTCTGGAATCGACTAAAAAATGAAAAGCTTGTTGTGCACGATTGGCATACTTGTGCTAAAACCGAGGAAAGGAAAGAGAACAAGGGTATGGAAAAAATTCCCCTTTTTCTAGGAAGAAAAGAAAGAAAACTAAAAATAAAATAAAAATAAGAAGGTGAAGAGGGAGAACATGATTTTTGACAGAACAGATTACATGAGTGCCCAGGTCGGACAGAAAATGTTAAAGAGATACCCCCTGGGTGATCGGGGATCGCTCTATTGCCCTTGTGGCCTAAAAGTTCCCCCCACCCCTTTTGGATGAGGTGGACGGATCAAATCCGGAGTGAACAACAAAAGACGACCGGTAACCACCCACGATCACATGGTTGATTTTGCACCCACGCGAAAGTCGTGGATGGCTTTTCGCTGCTACGAGGTGCAAACACCTATACCGGTTGCTTGCACGCTACTTCCACGCTGATTTTGCCGGCTGCTTGCACACTGCTGGCGCACGGGTTACCGTGTTCACTCACAATACATACTTTCCACCCAAAGAAAACGAGTGGGGTCGCTGCTGCTGGTGGGTGCTTTTTGCTTCTGCCACATAAACAGGAGTCACAACAGCACCCAACAGTCTAATAGTCGGCTCTAACCTAAAACCGGATGCGATTATAGACACGTGTGCTGCTATCGCAGGCACGTTTGTTGCTTCTTGCACTCTTATGCTTGCGTGGCGCCACGTGGCGCACCTCAGCTACATGTCCAGTTTGTTCTGCTACTTTGTTGCTCGCACGACCCCCCTACACTCTGATACCATGCTACATGTCCAGTTTGTTCACATCCATGGCGCAAGAGAGCGCGGAGTCAGGTCACGGCAACAAGGAACGAAGGGAAGGAACGAGTCACGGGCCACAGTAGTGCTAAAATGCATCTAGGGCATGGAGGCCCATGCAGGAAGAGACATGAGCTCTGGTAGTGAGCGAGAGAAATGCACCGCCAAGATTTGGCTAAGTCTGGAAATGAATGAATCAAGAATCAAGGAGAGGGTACAATGAGCCCTGCTTAGGGCTTATGTACTGGGGACTGGCGGCTAGCCCACCAGGCCCCGTCATCCCCGTCGCACCAAAAGGCACGAACAGGGAATATGCATGTCATAGATCATGAAAAAGACAATGGAGGTCTCCTGAGGCACCGGAACATTCAACCGGGTGGCCGGGTCTCGACCGACGCGAAAATATGCGATATACTCCAAATGAATCCAAACTATACGGTGATACACTAGCATCACCGACTATCTAGGCGAGACAAGTTTAGGCCTCCCAAGACGCCGGAACATGTAACCGGGCTGAGAAAATGCGTGGAAAGTTCTTGGCAATATCGCCACTGACTAGGCGTCAGTGCCTGGGCACACTCTGATGACAGTCACAAGTCGTGCACATAACGGCAAGGGTCTGGCTAGGTGACACAAGGCAAAGTATCAGACTGATTCAATAGCATTTGCAGAGAGAGATGACAAATGACAGGCCCATGGTATAAGTACCTGCCGCAGCACACGGCGGGTGTCGCACGCAACAATGCAAGGTCTGCCCTAAAACCGGCCCAAAACCACTGTATTGGCCGTAACGCTGCATAGAGAAGTCAGAACGCTGCGCCGTCTAAACCTACACATGCAGAATATCAAGCCGGACGTTACGACTGGTCACATGCATGCAACCAGCAACAAACGGTGGACACACAATACAAAAGCATGCAAATTGGGCCCACGACCAGTCCACCGATAAAATCCTACAAGCTGTAGAAGAACTGCAGAAGGTCCAAGATAGCATCCAGGACTCTGGGGCGACCGTCGATCAGCTCCGAGCAGGTATTTCACCACCAGACAATGTCCCGATGCCACCTGGGTCCGCATCAGGGATCCGCACGAGCATGGACATGGCTGAGTGGTCACAGTAAACTGTACAGGTCTACTGGAACGTCACAAATCACAACACTCATGCATGACCCGATGGTACGCATGTCCATACACGTGTAGCACTAAAACGAGTGCAACAATGAGTGCAGAAACAGTCGTGACACAGGCACAGACACATGCCGCACTCAACCACTCTTAGGCAAGGGGTGAAGCCCAACGGAACAAATGCCCACCACTAACTTCCCGCGCGGTAGTGCCTTTGTCAAGAAGTTAGCACGGTGCATGTCTGTGCCAACCCATATCACGGAGATCATGTGTCACTCCACCAGATCATTCACGAAGTGATGCTCAACCGCAATGTACTTTGTACGTGCATGAAAGACACCATAGTTCTCCATAATGGCAAGACCACACTAGTTGTCACAACGAAGCACAAGGGCAGACACTGACTGACCCAGCTCAAGGAACAGGCACTGCAGCCATACTACCTCAGCAGCCCCTGCACCCAGAGCCACATACTCTACCTCCGACGAGCTACGTGCAATGCAGCCCTTCTTCACACTATGCCAGGACACAGGGGTACCACCGAGCAAGAACACATTTTCGGTGCGACTGTATCCATCTAGGCTCCAGGCCTAGTCATTGTCCGTGTAGCCGTTAAGAACCACCAAGCACTGTCGGCGAAATCAGAGTCCGAGGTACGGCGTGGAAACCACGTACCAAACCACTCACACAACGGGCTGGAGGGCTCTAGCACGTGGAGCTTGCAAAAACTATGCAAGGAGGTTGACGGTAAAAGCGATGTCGGGGCATGTGGTAGTGGCCAGGTACATCAGAGATCCGATGAGATGGAGGTACAAGGTCACATCCACTGTCCCCCCTAGCTGTGTGGGATCTTCCACCTTCAGGACATCCTACCCGTCAGGTGTGAGAAGTGTGGAGGCCGTGGGCACAGCGCCAAGGAGGTCACTGAAACGCCCCCCCCACAACGTGTTCGTATCGGGCCTGATGCAATAGAAGTGTCCGGTGTCTACGGTCTCATACGATCTCCATGCCAAGAAACATCGTTGTAGGACCAAGGTCCTTCATCCTATAGGCAGTCTAGAGGACCGCCTTGGCCTCCTTCATGGCCTCCATGGAGGGAGACACGATCAGGATGTCGTCCACATAGACCAGGATGGTGGTGAATCGCTCGGGCGTCTGTCGGATAAAGAGAGAGGCTCCTGCCTCGCTCTGTACATATTCCGTACGAGTCAGAGTGCCTGTGACATCCTGGTTCCAGCATCGAGGAGACTGCTTGAGTCCGTATAGGGACTTGCGCAAGCGCCAGACCTTGTCACCATCCTCAAAGCCTGGTGGCTGGGCCACGTAAATCTCCCCATCCAGAGAGCAAGGGCGGAACATATTTTTCACATCCATCTGGTGCAGCTCCCAGTCATGCTAAGCCACCACACCAAACAGAGCACGAGCTGAGGTCATGCGGTCGACAGGGGCAAAGGTGTCAGTGCAATCAATACCCTTGATTTGAGAGTACCCCTTGACAAACAAGCGAGCCTTGTGGCGTTCCAGTGAGCCATCCGGCTTCACCTTCTTGTGAAAGACCCACTTGACCTCAATTGCCTTCCTCCCAGGTGGAAGGTCAAATAGCTCGTAAACTCCGTGTTCTCGGATGGCACGAAGCTCATCCTCATAGGCAGCACACCAGGCATCAGCATCCTCTGATGAGAGGGCATCCGTCAGTGTGCCCGGATCAGGTGCGAACGAGGGAGAGATCTGAGTGACGAGTGCACACGCATCAGAAATGGGCCTGACGACCAAAAGGTTAGCTGCTACATCACAAGCGGTATGAAACTCGCGAGTGACAAGATCGTGCCCTACAGAATATACTGGATGTACCTCTGTGTGATCTATACAGACACTCAAGCCGAGGGCCTTTGTACCGGGATCGCCACTCGCAACGCTAAAGTGGAGCTCCTGGGTGCGGGACCTGACACTCGCTGGACTATGGAGCCCAATGGTCAAAGAAGACCTCCGGGCTCACATGAGTAGTCGAGGCTCAAAGGGCTCACCGTAGGCTTAGAGACAGGCACGACCACATCCGATGAGGACTGAGGCACAGGGGCAGGTGATGTAGTGGAAGGAGAGGCTGGTGAACGGATGGGACACGCGGGACTGGGTGTGGCAGCAGGACCACCCAAAGAGATAGGAGTACCGGTGGACAGAGGGACAATATCATGGGTGTCTTTGGGATGCGAGGGCATAGGAGAGGAGACAGGCTGGACGGGAGAGGTTTCTGGGCCGACAGCGATGATCGCCGGGTCATCAAGAGCCGGAGACCGAGACGTGGAGGGGACTCAAACGAACACATCAGCCGGACGAGAGGTGCTCATAGGCTCAGACTCTCCCATCCATCGAGAAACCTCACACATAGAAACGTGTGTGACAGACATCGACAAAATCGAGGTCAGGTCACGGTAGGTGATAGACTCAAAGAAGAGCGCGTCGCGGGAATCTACAATAAGTCGACGAGTGGGGTCCAAAAAACACCAGGCCTTCGACCGCGGGGAGATGCCGACGAAGGCACACAAGTGACCCTGCGGAGAGACCTTGGACCCCTGTTGATCCTCGGTGTACTACAGAGAAGCCACTGAGCCCCAAACACGAGCAAGATGTAATTCGGCACAGTGGCCAAACCAGAGCTCGTACGGTGTAACATGGTCCAGAAGAGGACTGTACGGGAGGCGGTTCCACGTCATGTAGGTAAATCCTTCAAAGGTGAAAGATTCCAGGAGACCGCACTCAGACCGCATAGTACAAACCACATCCTCCATGGTGCGGCTCCAGCGCTCAGAGAGACCGTTCTGCTGAGGAGTGGCAAGAGCAGAGACCTGGTGAAAAACCCCACGCTTGGCAAAGAAACTATCTATCTCGCCAAGAAACTCGCCGCGCGATCCGAGCAGAAGGTATGCATCGAGTTGCGAGACGGACGTTCAGCCATCACTAGCCAGAGATGATCCGCGAGAGCGGCATCACTCTTCTGGCATAGGCTCTAGACCTACCACATCCAGGAGAATTCATTGGTAAGGGTCAAGACGTATCGGCCCCGATCGGACAAAGACTTGACAGGGAGAGGACCGAGAAGGTCCGAATGGACTAGCTCGAGAGGACGAAGGGCTCGAGAATAGGAGTTAGGGTAGGTACAACGATGCATCTTACCCTGAGTGTAGAAAAGACAATCGGTCTTGGACGACTTCTTGGAAGAGGGTGCGTCAAGACCGAGTACAGGCTCTGTCCTAATGAGCTTCGACAAAGTGTCAGAGCCTACATGACACAGACATCGATGTAGTAGGCACTGGTGCTCAGCAGACAGGACACCAGTGACAAGCACATGAGCAGGAGGGGAAGGAGGGCAAGGAGAAGAAGAGATCCGAGGAACACGATACATATCATCCACAATAGTGCGAGTATCAAGTTTGCAGTGTGTTCCACAGAGAGTCCCATCTGAGTACAGGCACACGCAGAGAGCAAGCTGAGCTCAAGGTCAGGCACAAAAATCACGTCGAAAAAATACAAGGGGCTAGACGGACCATCAAAGCACACAACCCCAACACCCTGGACTGGAAAGGACTCACAAGAGCCTGTGCGAATGGAATGAACAGACGCCACATGACCGAGGAAAATACAGTCACTACGATGACAGGTCATGTGGTAAGTGGCACTGGAATCGATAAACCAAGTACCACCCAAATCACGACTAGCGGACGTCACTGTGCAACGGGCAATGGAACACTCGGCTGCAGACGGGGGCTCAGCAACAGAGAAGGGAGAACGAGGAAGGGCACACTGGTGAGACTCAAAAATCCAATCTTTCATGTGAGGCACATCATCATCACATGGGAGCTGTGCACCCCCACACGAGTCATCATGAGATACGAGAACATACAAACAAACAACTTGCAAACCACACGGTTATGGCGACACACTCACACCTCCCTGAGAGCAAAGCGCCAGGAGCTGACGGAGCTCGGCGATGGTGCGGTCATGGGAGTCCGGGTATTCGCTGCTTGTCGGTGGGGAAGCGGGAACTACTACGGTCGTGGTCGCCGCGCGACAAAAGGTTGTGCTACTCGACGCAGACCACTGTGTGTGTGCAACCTGAAGACTGCGAGTGATCCGTATCTAGTCGAGTAGCTATTGGTTCTCGGTGTAGCGGTGAGAGCCTTCACAGTTGTGGCAGTGAACAATACGTCCACTGCTACCGCCTGAGGACTACTGCTAATGTGACTACTGCTGGCCCAGGCCACGCGTGTTTTTGCCCTTCTTCTCCTGTGTTGCTGCTGCCATACCCTGCGTCTGAGTCGGGGTAGCTGGGGTGGAAGGGGAAGAGGAGGGTGTGCCAGAGGATGGAGAAGTGAATTGCGAGAGAGGCATCGGTGGTGACGCGATGACCGGTGCAGCAAGTGAATTCTCCTGATGGGCGATGGCTGCCTCACGGGCGGAAGTCACCTGAAGGAAAAGCTGATGCGCCCAAGGAAAAAGCTGAAGAAGTGGAGAAGGGATCGAGTGTAGCGTCGTTGTACCTCAAGAAGTTGTCGACATGCTCAAGGCGGGCTCCGATCATGAGCGTGCGAAGCGCCCATAGCTGTATACCGCCTGAGGTCCCAAGGCGCGTGTAGATGTGCATGGCACGCCGCCAGTAATCGGCTGCGAGCTCGGCAGTTCCCTGACAAAGGGAGTGGAAGGTGCGGATGTGAGCCGTGCGGGTGGCATACCTCTCTGCAGCAAGTAGGGACAATGCTAGCTCCCAGCCCAGACGTGGGTCAGCACCTGCGCCTGTGCTGGCCTCTCTAAGGGAGGGGCAAAAGTCCACGACAATCTTGCAAGGCATGGCGTAAAGGAGTCTGCACATCGCCCAAGCCACTGTCAACACCTTAGCACGGTCCGTAACCTGGTACAGACTGTGGTAGTAGGGCCAAACCCCCTCTAAAGTGGCCCAGACCTGGAAGAGGGTCTCCCAGCAGTCAAAGCCGTCCTCGCTGACATATCGTGGGGGCGGTGTCTCGAAGTCCTTAGGTTGCCGCTCCGTAGGGAGAGCAACCAGAGGATGAGGATAGTCGCCGAGGTAGGGCTCAGGCGAAGATTGGATCTCCGGGAATAGGGAACCGGAATGTGTCTGCAGCTGATGGAGACGCTCCTGAAGTACGCGAATCTCCCTCTCGGGGGTGTCATCCTCCATGCCCGGCACGTAATGGTCCTCCTCCAAAGGATGAAGAAGTGGCTGTCCTGCTACTCTCCTCGGTGTAGACGTTGACTACTGTGCAGAGGGTGTGACTCCGCCCACCCCCTCGAAGGTCTACTGTGGGGCCGTGGACGGACTCCGAAGAAGACCAGTGAGCGTGCGGATGGCGTCGGTCTGTTACTGTTGTAGGCGACGTATCTCATCATGTTGATTCCGCAGGTCCGCAATGGCCTACGAGCGTGGGCTCATGACCCCTGAGGAGGAAAAGGGATCTGGTGGTCCTTTGTCCTTGTCACCGGTCGGAGCCATGTCAGCGCTCAGTATAGACCGGGATGCCAAACTGGTCGGATTGCACAACCATCAGTGGTTTTCAAAGAGTTGAGAGGCTGGCAATTTTTGACTTTCCGACCCAAAACTTTGACCCAGGCAGGTGGTGACGTCAGTAGGGGTCTGCTGACGTCAGCAGGGACTTGATGATGTCAGCAAGAAAATTGTTGACATCGGCATAGTTTCTTTTTTTTTGTGGGAGTCACGCGGACTCCTTGGTGGGGGGGGGACCTCGTCACCCCCTTGCTCGAGGAGGGACCTCGTCACCCCCTTCCGTGGCTACGTAGGTGCACAGCTGCGGGGAATCTGTGCAGCTACATAGAGTCTACGCGGCTGCACAGCAAAGCTGTGCAACACTGCTGCTGCTGCGGCCGCTGCTGCTGCTCCTCCGCTCCTGTAGCTGCTGCTACTGCTGAGCTGGAAATCCTAGGCGGCAGGTTGGGAAAACAGCATTGTTGATGAAGCGTGTGGGCTTCCACGCTCATTGCTTAAGTCTGCTGCCCCCTCAGTCTGCTGCTCTAGAGTCTAAGTCTGGAAGCTCTGCATTTGTTACTCAGAAATGCACGCGCCAGTGTTAGCGCCAGGAAGCAGCTGAAAACTGAAAATGACTGATTAGGAATGAAGAATGAGCAACAATTGGAGACCCCTCCAAGTTCCTCCCCACTAGTGTAGAACTTGTTACTCAACTAACCAGCCAATCAGAAAATAGTCCTAGACCTATTTTCTGGCAGGCAGGGTTTTCTCGGTGAGCCCTGTCAGACGCCTGACAGCCCAAAACCCGGGCGTCGTCCGTTTTGCCTGAAAACTGGACCATACCATAACACCGACGCTGCGAACGCAGTCGTGCGGTCAGAATCAGCTAGAAAAATAGCAGCAAAGAGTTATGGCTACCCGAACCCAAGCAGTGCATACGACAGTCAACGATGCCAAACGGGGCCATACAGCAGGAGACATGGACCCTAGGTGCCGCATGATGTTGTAGACGCAATGCCACAACCAGACACAGTGGTAGGTGCATGCAGACGGTATTTGCAGTGGCAATGACCGCTGGTGGCCCGACCGCCGAGGAGGCCTGCCGATGGAGCTGAGTGCATTGCCGGAGGGAGGAGGCTCCGGCGAACGGTGAGTGGGCCTCAATGCGCATGAGCTCCACCGAGCAACACTCCAGCAGCGTTGAGTCTCGTAGTCAGTTATCTACACGCCGATGTACACAAGCCGGGAGGACACAACAGAGTACAATGAGAGATGCACAAAAACCAACACTCTCCCATGACTCATAGGCGTTGTGCACATGTGCGGGCAGAGATACATACAACAACCAAACTCCCCCAGGCCAAGCAGAAACGCAAGCAGGGATAGAGAGAGTCACTCACGAATGCACGCCGACTGAATTCACAGCCTTCTTGAATGAGTCGCGCTTCAGTGCCTCGGTCAAGAAGTCAGCCAACTGCCGTGCTGTCTCAACCCACACGATGTTGATGCTGTCGTCATGCAACAATGAACACACATATTGATACTCAACGTTGATGTGCTTTGTGTGTGTTTGATGCACGCCGTCATTGTCGGCGATGACCATGGCACTCTCATTGTCTCAGTGCAACGTGATGGATGCGACAGGCTGATGCAACTCGGACAACAGACGATGCAACCACACACTCTCACACGCGCCTGAGCCAAGAGCAACGTACTCAGCCTCAGCAGTGCTGCGTGCAATGCACCCCTGCTTGCCACTGTGCCAGGACACAACTGTGCCGCCAATAAAAAAGATCCAACCTGTGCGACTCTTACCGTCCGGACTGCCGGCCCAGTCACTTTCGGTGTAGCCCACCGCGACAACAGACGACTGACCGCAGAACATGAGACCTCGCTGAGGAGTCGAGACAACATAGCGTAGTACTCAGATCGCGGCCACGTAGTGGAGGTGACATGGCTCCTGAGAAAACTGGGCCAGGAGGTTGACGGAGAACGCGATGCCTGGGCGCCTCGTCGTCGCCAGGAGCATCAGTGACCCGATGACTCGCAGGTACGTGGTCACGTCAACTGGCTCCCCCACAACAGCTGGATCAGGACTCTTCAGCTTCACCTGACCATCGGGTGACATGGGTGAGGATGCGCTCGGCACGAGTAGCAGGTCCTCCGCAAAGCGGGTGGACAGCGTCTGCACATAGGTGGCCTGGTGGATGTGCAGGACGCTCTGGGAGCGATCATGCTCGAGCTCCATGCCCAGTAAGACTCGGGCAGATCCGAGATCCTTCATCTTGTGTGCAGCAAGTCCTTGACATGCTGGATGGCAGCCGTGTCTGGTGACACAATGAGGAGATTGTCGACGTAAACCAGAACAGCGGCGAAAGTCTGGCCTCGCGGACTGACAAACAGTGCGGGGTCAGCAGTGCTACACTGGAGCTCGCCACGAAGGAGCGTGCTGCTGATTTCTTGGTTCTAGCACCGAGGCAATTGTTTAAGTCCATAGAGGGCCTTACGTAGTCGCCAGAATCTCCCAGTGCCATCGTCGAAGCCTGGGGGCTGTACCATGTAGAGCTCCTCATCCTCTAGTGAACCGTGGAGAAAAACGTTGCTCACATCCATCTGATGCAGCTGCCACCCATACTGGACGACAAGGGTGAAGAGCGCCCAGCTAGTGGAGAACCGGCCAACTGGGACAAAGATCTGGTTGTAGTCGACCCTAGGAATCTGGGTAAACCCCTTGAGTGTAAGGCAGGCCTTGTACTTGTCCAAGGACCCGTCGGGCTTCCACTTGCGCCGAAAGTCCCACTTGGCGCCGATGGCCTTCCGACCTGGAGGAAGGCCGGCGAGGTCGTACACATGGTACTGTCGGATAGCGGCGACCTCATCGGCGCAGGTATTGTCCCAGTGTGTAGCCTCAGGAGAGGCTCGTGCCTCGTGCAGGATGGCTGTGTCCTCTAGGCGTGCTGTGGAGTGGACTGAGAGAACGTGTGCATCTCGAGCCCCAGGTGGGATGCGTGCGAGTGCAGCCACGACAGCATGCCGATGCTCGTGATGAAGCATGGCGTAGCCCAGTGTGGAGCCCGGGTGAAGGTCTGCAATGATGGCCGAGGTGGTCAAGCCGAGGGCCTTGGTGCCAGGGTCCCCACTCACGACCGTGGGAGTAGAGGAGACGTGGGACCACGGGGATCGAGGTGCCAAGGTGCGCGGTACGACGTTCTGCGCGCTCACCGCCGGTCTGGGTCGGAGGCTACCGCCTGGGCCATGTGTGTAGCGTGGCAGGGTAGGCGATGGCACTGAGTCCGATGGGCCGATGGAGGCGGACGGGGTTACTGCCCAAACGAGCTAGCAGATGCAACCGGGGGTGCTGGCCCGGAGGGGCCAGCGGATACAACCGGGGCTGCTGGCCCGAAAGGGCCAGCGTGCGCTACTGGAGCTGCTGGCATGAGGGGGCCAGCAGACGCAACTGGGACTGCCAGCCCAGAGGGACCGGTGGACGCGACTGGGGCTGCCGGCCCGGAGGGACCAACGGACGTGACCGGGGCCGCTGGCCCGGAGGGACCAGCGGATGCAACAGGGGCCGCTTGCCCAGAGGGAACAGCGGACGCGACTGGGGCTGTTGGCTCAGAGGGACCAGTAGACGCGACTCGGGCTGCCAGCTCGGAGGGACCAGCGGACGTGACTAGGATTGTCGGCTCTGAGGGACTGAGGGATGTGACACCCGGAAGCGGCAGGACGGAGGACGGACTCACCACTCCCCCACGCGACGGGATAGACAAGGACGAGCCGGAGCGAATGAGGTCATGAGGGAACAGGTCCTTGAAGAAGAGGGCATCCCGTGACTCGACGATGTAGTACCGGGAGGGATCCCAGAACCGCCAGGCCTTGGATTGACGAGAGACACCGAGGAAGGTGCAGGGACGTCCGCGGGGGACGAGCTTGCCACCCTGCTACGGGTCGAGCAGCCACACAATGACCACGCAATCCCACACGCGAGCCGGACAGAGGTCAGCTTGGTGACCACACCAATGCTGGTACGGCATGGACTGGAGGAGAAGGGGACTGTGGGGAATCCGGTTCGAGACCCAGGTCATGTAGGCCATGGCTTCAAAATAGAAGCCATCAGAGAGACCTGACTCGACCCGCATGGTGCGGACGGCGTCGGCCATGGTACGGTTCCACCGTTTGGAGACACCGTTCTGGGAGGGTGTGTAGGGCACCGATGTCTCATGGTGGATCCCATGGGAGGCGAGAAAGGTCATGGCCTCACTCATGTACTCACCACCGTGATCGGAGCGAAAGGTTGAAGAGAGTGGGCACACTCGCACTCCGCAAGGACAAGCTTGTCCTAGATGGCTCGGTCGACATCGCTCTTCTTTCTGCCGAAGGCAGAAGACCCAACGATAGCGAGAATAGTCGTCAGTGAGAGTGGGGACATAGCGGTCGTGCTCGCCGACGGACTCAGTGGGGAGAGGGCCCATGACGTCTGAATGGACAAGTTCGAGAGGGACAGACGCATGGGAGGAAGACAAAAGGTACGTGGACTGGTACATCTTTTCCTGAGCGCAATCAATGCACTCACTAGGACACAGGAGGGGGAATGTCTCCGGGTCAAGGCCCTTGGCCGGTTGGGTGCGGAGCATGCTGTCTACAGTGGCAGAGTGGACGTGGCAGAGGCGGCGGTGCAAGAAGCGAGTATCTGAGGAGAAAGCGTACTGGTGACAAACACATGGCCTGTGGCGGCCGACGGGGAGGAGACAAAAGAAGAGGAGGAGAGGCAAGGTACATGCCACAAGTTGCCACGGGTGGTGGCGTGCAGTACCACAAGACCAGACGGATGCAACGACACAGTGCCAACACCACGCGAGTGCACAATGTCCATGCTCATGCGGTTAAGGGCAGTGACGGACAGGTGGCTGGGCTCGAGACCAGGGACGAAGAGAATATCGGTCAAAAGGCGTCACCGGAAGGACCACGGAAACGAATGATACGAACACCACGGACAAGCAACACCTTTCTCGAGCCTGTCCGGACGCCGGAGACATCGCCTACAGGACCGAGCATACTAAAGGCCTCACGAGAGGCCATCATGTGATTCGTGGCCCCGGAGTCGATGATCCAGGTCTCAGCAGGGTCCAAGATCGGGGCCGCCAGATCGCTAACGGTCACATGGAAGTAAGCAAGGGATGCGGACGCAGTGGAAGGAGGCACGAACCGAGACTGCCAATTGTCAAGCCATGCAACGTCGTCATAGGAAGGGGTAGCGGAGGCCATGGGAGATGACGAGACAGACGAGGAAACGGGACACGACTGTAGATCAGTCTCAGTCATGCAGGGCTGGATAGGAGAGTAGGAAGTGATGCAAGTCATACTTCCCTAGGGAGGAGGGCGAGGCAGGCCGAGCTGGAGCACGATGAACTGCTCCAGCTAACGCTCATGGGAGGACGGCCCGGGAGTATAGACAGAGTGCGAGGTGATGGCGCCGGAGCCCAGGTAGGAGGAGGACTGTGCCGGCGCCGACGACTGCGGTGCTAGTGTTGGCTGGACTGGCGAAGCAACCAGAGTCGTGGACCTGCTGGACGAGGTTGAGGTGTCAGAGCCGGCGACAACTATGGCGGCAGAGGCGAGATAGCGCTCCCGCTGACGATGCATGGTGGCGATGATGCACGCCTTGTCTATCGGTAGAGGGCACTTGTACCATCCGTGCCCAGGCTGGCCACAATTGTGGCAGACCGAGCCTCCACCACTGGATCCGGTTGACAGCTGCTGCTGCTGACCCTTGCCTTTCTTGTTCTGACGCTTCTTCTTCCCCAACGACGATGAGTTAGCTGCGATGGGGGAGGCGACGGCCACGGAGGCTACGGTAGGGGAGGCGAGAGCCACCGTGCGATGGAGTCGGGACTCCAGACGAGCTTCCTCGATCCGGAGGAAGAGCTCGTATGCCCAGGGTATGAGGGTGTCCTGGGCCGCCATGGTGGATAGGACGTCGTGAGAGTTTTGGACGAAGAATTCTGAGTATGCGTCGTTGGCACCGAGCTCGATGGTGAGGAGCGCGGCGAGAGGGGGTGGGGCAGAGGTCCCGAGGCGACGAAGGATGTCCTCCGCTCGCTACCAGTAGGAGGTGACCATCTCGGTCTCCCCCATGTGTAGGGAGTTGAACTCCCGCAGCAGGTGGTTGGTCTCAGCCTCGCTGGACAGGCGATGGGGATGAGTGAGGATGTGCCACGCCGGTGTAGGGTCTGGGGTGGCGCCAACGGTGAAGTTGCCTAAGAAGGGCTCAAGGGCGAGGCGGGAAGCCTGAGGGACGACATGGACTAGAGCACGGACGGCACGACCAGCGACATACAACTGATCGGCCAGGGTGAGGTCATACGGCAGGGTGTAGTATGCCCACAGGCCGTCACTCTGCACCCAGATCTGGAAGCTGAGCTCCCAGCTCCGGAACTGCTCGTCGGCCTGAAGCGGCGGCGGCGACGTCTCAAAGTCCTTTTGCCTGCGGCCGACGCCGAGAGTGAGGCCAAGGATGGAGTTCACTATCTGCCGCTAGCGCTGAGTCTGCTGCTGCACCAGGTAGTGCGTGGCAACAGACACAGCTGGGCTAGCGTGCCCTGGAGGGATGAAGGATGGTGGCGCATTGGTGGCAATATGAGAGGCCAACAGCTACAATACCGCAAGCTGTTGCATCAAGGTGGCCAGCTGTTGCTGAAGAGCAGCGAGGGGGTCAGGATTTCCACCAACGATGCTAGAGAGCTGCTACTGCTACTACTGCTGTTATCGCTGCTGTTGCTACTGCTGCTCCTACTGTTGCTGCTACTGCTGCTACTGCTGGTGCTGCTGCGGCTGTTGCTTCTGCTGTTGCTGCTGTTGCTGCTGCTGCTGCTGCTGTTGTTGTTGCTGCTACTGTTGCCGTTGTTGTTGTTGTTGTTGCTGCTGCTGCTGCAGCCGCTGCAAGAAAGGGGGGCTCGGGGTCCCCCCAACAGAGGAGGACCGCTCCCCAGTGGGGCTACCAGCCATGGTATGGTGCCCCTTGTTTTTTTGTTTTTTTTTGTTTTTTTTGTGTGTGTTCCTGACGTCAGCATTGACATCAGCTGAGGGCCGTGGAAGTCCTTCCCACCCTTAGGTTTTCTTCCCCCTTCCCTTTCTTTTTTGTGAGTTGATGACGTCAGCAGTGATGTTAGTAGTGACGTTAGCAACAGGATGCTGACATCAGCTTTGGTAGTTGTTGGGGCCGTGGTTGCAGCTACTGGTGCTGCTGCTTCTGCTGCTGCGACTGCTACTACTATTGCTACTGCTACTGTTGCTACTACTGCTACTGCTATTGGCACTCCTGCTGCTACTGTTGCTGCTATTGTTGCTGCTACTACAGTTGCTACTGCTGCTGCTACTGTTGCTACGGCTGTTGCTGCTTCTACTGCGACTACGGCTGCAGTTGCAACAGCAGCTGCTGCTGTTATGGGCTGCTGCGACTGCTATGGCTGCTACAACAGCTAAGGCAGCTGCCGCAGCCGTGATAGAGAAGCTGGTGGGATGGGGGATTTTTTTCCTCGTTTTTTTCTTTCTTTCGTCTGTCACAGCGGGCTCCGCTGCTCACTATGGACAGCGGGCAACGAGCCCGCTGTTTCTTGCGAGCACCGGGCTCGCTGCCCGCAGCCCGTCGCTTGCAGCGAGCTGCGAGCAGTAGCAACCGCTGCTGGTTGTTGCTGGCAGCTGCTTGCTGTTGCTATTGCTATAGCTGGCTGCTACTTTGGCTTTCTGCTGCAACTGTTGCAGCCTGTTGCTGCTGCTGCACGCTGTTGCAGCTAGTGAATGCTGCCGCTGCTGCTCGCTGCTGTTGCGGGCTGCCGCTGCGGGCTGCTATTGTGGGCTGCTGCTGTGGGTTCCTGCTACTGCGGGCTGCTGCTACGGGCTGTTGCGATCAACTACTTCTGCTCGCAACTGCTGCTGCATGTAGCTACTGCTAGATGCTACTGCCACTGCTCGTTGCCGTTGCCTGTGGCTGCCGCTGTTGCAGACTGGTGTTGTTGCGTGCTGGTGCCAGTCATTGCACCTGGGTGACGTTGCCGCGTGCGTCGTTGCCTGTAGGTGTCGGACGCAGCCTGCCGCTCACCTCCTCGCGTCACGCGTGAGGGTCAGTGTTACCAACAAAAAATTCGGCAGCATTTCCCCTGGCCCAGTGGCCGTGGGAAAAATCTGACGCAGCCACCAGGTGGGTGAATGCTGCCGAAAAAAATCCGACAGCATTTCCCCTGCACTCGCGTGTATGGGGGTCCGCCGGTGTTGTCTGGCACCTGTACGCCAGTCTTATGCTGCTGCTACTACGCTGTGGCTCTGATACCAAGCAGGAAATCCTAGGCGGCAGGTTGGGGCAGCAGCGTTGTTGATGCAGCGTGCGGGCTTCCACTCTCGTTGCTTAAGTCTGCTGCCCCTTCAGTCTGCTGCTCTATAGTCTAAGTTTGGAGTCTCTCGGTTTGTTACTCAGAAACGCGCGCGCCAGTGTTAGCGCCAGAGAGTAGCTGAAAACTTAAAGTGACTCATTAGGAATGAAGAATGAGCAACAATGGGAGACCCCTCCAAGTTCTATCTCCTCCCCACTATTGTAGAACTTGTTACTCAGCTAACCAGCCAATCAGAAAATAGTCCTAGACCTATTTTCTGGCAGGCAGGGTTTTCTCGGTGAGCCCTGCCAGACGCTCGACAGACCAAAATCCGGGCGTCGTCCGTTTTGCCTGAAAACTCGACCATACCATAATACCGACGCTGCGAACGCAGTCGTGTGCTCAGAATTAGCTAGGAAAATAGCAGCAAAGAGTTATGGCTGCCCGAACCCAGGCAGTGCCTACGACAGTCAGCGATGCCAAACGGGGCCATACAGCAGGAGACATGGACCCTAGGCACCGCATGATGCTGCAGACGAAATGCCACAACCAGACCCAATGCTAGGTGCATGCACACAGCATCTGAAGTGGCAATGACCGCCAGCGGCCCGACCGTCGAGGAGGCCTACCGATGGAGATGAGTGCATCAGCGGAGGGGGGAGGCTCCAACGAATGGTGAGTGGGCCTCAGCACGCGTCGGCTCCACCGAACGACACTCCAGCAGCGTGGAGTCTCGTCGTCAGTCATCTGCACGCCGATGTACACAAGCCAGGAGGACACAACAGAGTAGAATGAGAGATGCATGAAAACCAACATGTTGTTGTTGGTGCTGGCGCTACAGCAAGCGCAATGCTACTGCTACTGTTGCCGCGCTGTTGTCACTGCGTGCGGCTACTACTGCCGCTCGTGCTTCTGCTTTCGCTGCGCGCTGCTGCTGTTGGAAGCCGCTGCTTTGCACTGCGAGCTGCTGCTACTGCGGGCAACTCCTGCGAGCTGCTTCCATTTCAATTTTGTCAGAATGCCCATTCAGACACATGTGTTGTTGCCACTTGGTGCTGCTCCTGCTGCTGAGCTTGGCTACTGGAGTTGGTTACTTCCACGGCTCACCAAGTGAGGTGGCGGGGATTGCGTGGTGATGTCGCTACTGAGCATGACTGCAACGAGTCCCAGGATACGGCGGCGGAGGTGATTGTCACTATTGCTGCCGGTGTTGCGTCTCTAGGGCACGACTCAGCCTGAGGTCTCATTGCTCTCAAATTGGTAATATTTTAGGGCATGCAGGCCCATGCGAAGACGAACATGAGCTCTGTGTGCGAGTACAATACAAGACGACAAGAATTTGGCTAAGTCTGGAACACTGAATATAAAAGAACAAGGAGAGTTTACAAATGAGCCCCTAGCGGGCCTATATAGGGATACCGGCAGCTAGCCGCGCCGGGCCCCGTCACCCCTGCAGAACCCAAATGAGTCAACACGGAGACCACACTACATACACCATGAGAGCAGCAAAGGTGGTCTCCTCGTGGCACCGGAACAACTCTCCGAGTGCCTGGGTCTCGACCACCGAGAGAATATGAGCAGTGCCAAAAATTCTCGGAATCAACGTCTAGATATCACAGACGGCTTTTCGAACATCGAAGGTCCCACAACAGCCATCGGGTCTCCTCGTCACACCGGTACAGTCCACCAGGTGCGCGGGTCTCAACTCACCGAGAAAACTCTCCTACCTCCTGACAAGCCCACATGGCTGCCGGAACACATCGACCGCGTCTCACCGACGTTGTCGTAGGTGCTGGAGAAGTCTCAGTGCATTCCGGAGTCGTGTTGTCACGCCCTCCTCTACCATATACCCTGAATGTAGGTATATCGGTAAACCAACGGTGTCGGTCATGACGGGTGGAAGCTACACAAACCAACACTCCCCCTGGCTGACATAGCCGTCCACGGCAGAACAAATGAACGAAGGCATGGACCAACAACGTATGCCAAACCACAATATGCACCAGGCAACCACACACACACACCTCTCCTACTCACCTAAGGTCTCCCTAGACACTGGCACATTCTACCAAGTGTCTGGGTCTCGACCATGAGAGGAGTGATGCACACGTGCACAAACCAGTGTAATGCACATCACACACATGTCAGGCGACAAGCGGGTCTCCACATGACATTGGCGGTACCAGTGCTTGGGTCTACACCGCTACGAGCAATCCAACACAACAACATCATCATCTAAATACAGGATCATGGAAGGATCTCCTCGTAACATGGGTACAACTCACCACGTGTCCGGGTCTCGACCCCTAAGAGCAACCTAGCTCGAATACACATGCCACACGCAGTATAGACACACACCAAGACACACGATCACATGGTCTTCTCGTGACACTGGTACATCCCATCAAGTGCTCGGGTCTCGACCAACAGTGTGCTACCGTCCACATGCAGTTGTGTAGACATGTAGCATGAGCCACACGCCGGATAATTTAGACGCTCATGGCAGAGCATGGACCTCGCCATGCATCTCCCATGACGTCGCGTGAGGTCGAGGTCCACACAACACTCCCCCTGGGCAGATGAACCTGGTAGCGATGTCCTCGATGGAGATGCTGATGTCGTAGCTGAATAGATACTGGACAATGAGTCATGTGGTGTGTCCGTCATGTAAAGATAGCTCCCCCTGTCACGTGCGAGTTGGCTCCCGCCCTCAAAGACAAAGTGGTGTCTCTGGCTACGACTCCTCACGTCGCTGCAGCATCACCTGGAATGTACCAGTCCTCACCTAAATGCCAAGGGTCCTAACTCACAATCTTTCCTCTCTCTGCTCTATCGCGATGCATCTGTGTACGACGGAGGAAAGGGAATGGGCAAGGAGCACGCAAGCGTGGATGAAGTGGCGGAGCTGGCCTCCGAGGCGGGATAAAGCACCCAAAGGCACGGAGGTGTACCGCCGGAAGAGGAGAGCTGGAGCGACGAACCGGATCACCACTCATGGATGAAGATGACGATGTGGCAGGTGAGTTGGGTGGATGGAGGTGCGTGATGGCAGTAGTAGAAGAAGGAGGAGCGATGATGGGGTTGATAGGAGCGAGGATGGCGGAAGCCAAAGGCACGCTCACCTCTCCTATGACAGTGTCTTCAATGGAGCTCGTATAATATCCTCCCCGAGTATAGGTGTGCCACATGCTACTGGCGGAAGGCTCCTACCGATAGCAGTGATGCTCCCCTCCTCTAAGAATCGCTCACGCGCTGCCATCTTTTCCCGCTGTAGCATGACTACACACTCCTACAGATCAGCATAATCTGCCTCAGACATGTCAAGGTGGCCCATGTCGACCTGGTGTAGGATAAACTCTGCCTCACTGGATGTTGCACATGCAGACTGCACAACTCGTGAGTATAACGCCATCTGCATCTCTGCTGCTGAAGACGATGGAACTGGTGCTGCCGCATCCTCCTGGGGGTCAACCAAGCTTGCAATGTGCTGAGACGCTGGAACATCGGATGTAGTTGCAGGTGTCGCATCCACATCACAGCTCGTGTCTATCATGCGAGGAGTGAGCGGTCGCATGCCGAGAGAGAAGGAGAAGGAGGAGTCGTCAGAGTCTGTGGAGCATGTGGAAATGTTGTCCATGCAGGTACTGACACTCTCAGCATCGATGTGATCAGCAGGGTCACCAACAGGTGAAAACGAGGGGGCAGAACTCAACTCCTACTAATGAGGTGACTCCATCCGCGTATACGGATGTGCTCTAGTATCCTCAACTGCCGTCGTAGTGGACACAGGTGTGCAGGACTCTGGTTCGACAGTGCCCGTCAAGGAGACGAACAAGCGTAGCTGGCATTCACGCACTGTCTCGCTGGGAAGGCTGGTCGCTGCCACCGGCTCGATGATAGAGTGAGGACCACCATCTGACTCCGTCATGTATGTCGCTGCTCCGTCGTGTATACGGGAACCCAGAGACTCAGGGAACATGGGTGACTCCTCACGCTCAAGCTGATCCTCAGGTAGCGCAGATAACACGATGAAGCCTACTGAGTCTGCTGCAGCACGTGTCCCAATGACACCTCTCAGAACTGCTGCTCTCAAGAATGCCTCAACCTCCAAAAGACCAACCGGGCGACTCTGCTCATGCACTGCGACTGCTGTCGTATTGGTATGAATCTCGTGCACCAACACCCCCGGAGATCCGTATGGGGCATCCCGATCTGCACGATACTCGTGTGCCACCGCCAGGCCACCACCGGTCCGAGAAGCGAGTGGCACCGCCCAAGCACGCGGCACCTGCACTCCTCCTGATGCAACCTGCTGCTAGAGAACGTCCGACTCCTACCCCAACATAGATGTCGAACTTGATGACATACATGTCTCAAGCCCTGCAACCTCCACTGGACTGGTGTGAGCCTGCTGCACACACTCTCCCAAAAGTCCGGTAGACGCATCCCGATCCATACGGGGCTCCTGTGACACCGCTAGGACTCCACCGGTCGGAGCCGCGAGTGGCACCGCCCAAGGACGTCGTGTCTGCGCTGCTCCTGATATAACCTGTTGCTACAGAAGATCTGGATCCAGCCCGGACGTGGAAGTCGAGCTCAATGACACGGAAGTCTCCACCATGAACGCAATGTTGGGATCAGAATCCACCCCATTTGCTGTCACCGTATCATCTGAGTCTGCCTGATCTGACACTCGGGCACCACGGTCCGGCGAGAGTGCGGATCCTGTAGCTACGGTCACATCAGGCAATGCGCGGTGACCACACTCCCCCTCGACAGGTACAGCAATGGAGGCCGAGGAGGTAGAGGATGTATCAAAACCGGCGCGAACACGGCGTGCGGAGCGCTGACGCCGACGTCGCGGGATCACTCAACTGGAACAAAGGTATGAAGACATGTCATCGCGAGGTGACGTCGTGGTCGTAGAAGAGTGGAGGATCGAAAGGATGGTGGCAGCCTGGGACTCGTTGGCAGGTGGAGCTAAAGGTACACCATCGGATGAGTAAGGAGGAGAGGATGGAGGAGATGTGATCGAAGAGGCCATCGACAAACGAACAGTACAAGCACGCTCAATGACGACGAGGTCACAAAGCCACTGCACCGTCTGTCGCAGGCCGTGGATCTCAACGAATATGCTCCCCAGAGGTCCAGCAAGGTGATCTACCAACGTCGGCACATCCGTATGCTGTGGAGGACGCAGGCTCTGACGAGGTTGTAGCCAAGGTGGATGCCAGCCGGAAGGGCGCGTCCAACAGCGACGCCAACCATGACGTCCATCACCACTGTAGTAACAGGCGAATGCACAGAGCGCCTGCTCAGATGTCCGCGCACTCATCTCGTGCGCTGGACGATGGATAGGTACCGAGGGCACCTACTCCCGTTGGTAAACACTACCCACGGGAGAGAATGAGGCCAGTAGGTATTGTCACTATTGGAGGTCACGGCGTCCGGGTCAGCAGACTTGACCAGATGGGACGAGCTGCACTACCACAGCACACCCGGAGACTAAAGTCTGACTAACTACGGCCACTAATGCTACTGCCACTAATAGAGCGAAGACTGCTCCAAGACGAAAAGGGGTGGTGGCTGTAGGTGTGGCTGCTGCTCCAAGCGGTAGATGACCCAGTCCTCGGAGATGGTAAGACTCGAATCCGCCATCGATCCTACGGAGTGAAGTGCGTGTACGAATCCACGACGTCTCCACAAGGAGACGTCGGTCCAAGACACGTCTCGAAGTTGAGATCGCCGCCAACGCACAATTTGTTGTCGGCTGATAAGGCAAAACTGCAAGCGCTGGCGCAGCCGCCGCACTATGTAGTTGTTGCAACTCCTCCCGATACGACTATTGCTGCTATGAAAGCTGCTGCTGTTGTGGCGGAAGTAGTTGGACGATTCCCTTTCTTTTCGTTATTCTCTAGCCCTCAGGCCCCCTTTTGTGTTTCTTTTTTCTTTTTCCCTCACCCTCCAACCCCTTTTCTTCTAGTTCTCCCCTCTGCTCACCTTAAGCCCTCACCAGTTTTTGTTTTTGTTTTTTTCGTTTTCCACTCGCTTTCAGGCGTACCCCTTTTCGTATTTTTTGTTACTCACCCCACCCTTTTCTCGATTGCCCCTAAGGTGGGAAAACGGAGAAAATAAGGAAGGGGTGTGTAGCTTGTCCGGCCCTCCCTCCCGTGCACGCTCGTTCGCTCGCTCGCTGAGCAAGCGAGCAAGCGAGTGTGGGGGGGGGGAGGAGGGACCGAGGAGGGAACGGGGGGGAGGGGGGGTCCGCCCCTCTCCGCCGTCGGCCCCTCTGTCGGTCGGCCGACGGAGCCGACGGGGCCGACGGGCCCCTCCGAGGGGCCCTTCGGAGGGGCTCAACGGAGCCCTCCGAGGGCCCCCTCGAGAAGAGGGGAGGGGGGCGAACGGGGCCAACGGGCCCCCTCAGAGGGCCCCGCCTCAGAGGAGGGTTGCGAGGCCCTCCTTGCAACGACAGCAGCAGCTGTAGCGGCAGGTGCAACTACTGCGATTGCTGCTACTACTGCTGCTTCTACTCTTGCTGCTGCTTCTGCTGTTGTTGCGGCTGCAGCTCTACGCAGCAGCAGTTATTGCTGCTGCTTGCTGCTGCCGTCGCTGCTATTGCTGGTGCCGCTGCTGCTTCTTGCTGCTGTCACCACTACTGCTATTGCTACACGCTTCTCCTTCTACCGTCGCTGCTGCACGCTGCTGTTACTACCGCAGCTGCTATAGTGGCTGTTTTTGTTGCTACTATATGCTGCTACTATAGACGCCACTGTTGCAGCTGCTGATGCACTACTACAACTGTTGTTGCTTTGACTGGCTACGCTGCCGCTATTGCTCCTACGTGGCACTGCAACTGCCGCAGATGCTTCACCTGCTGTAGCTATTACTGTTGCCGCCGCAGTCGCTAGTGTTGTTGTTCGCGGTTCACTGCCCATGTGGCGTTCACGTGCAGTCGTTTAGCGCTCCCTCACGCTGCTGCCGGCATGGTGCCACGTGGCGCGTTCTCTTTGCGTTCCGGCCACTACTTTGGCTTCTCCTGCTCACACGCCCCCCTGTGCTCTGATACGAAATTGGAAATATTTTAGGGCATGCAGGCCCATGCGAAAACAAACATGAGCTCTGTGTGTGAGTGCGACGCAAGACGACAAGAATTTGGCTAAGTCTGGAACGCTGAATATAAAAGAACAAGGAGAGTTTACAAATGAGCCCCTAGCGGGCTTATTTAGGGGCACCGACAGCTAGCCGCACCGGGCCCCGTCACCCCTGCTACACCCAAATGAGTCAACAGGGAGAACACACTACATACACCATGAGAGCAACAAATGTGGTCTACTCGAGGCACCGGAACAGCTCTCTGAGTGCCCGGGTCTTGACCACCGAGAAAATATGAGTAGTGCCAAAAAATCTCGCAATCAACGTCCAGACATCACAAACGACTTTCCGAACATCGGAAGCCCCACAACAGCCATCGGATCTCCTCATCACACCGGTACAATCAACCGGGTGTGCGGGTCTCAACCCACCGAGAAAACTCTCATACCTCCTGACAAGCCCACATGGCTGCCGGAACACATCGACCGCGTCTCACCGGCGTTGTCGTAGGTACTGGAGAAGTCTCAGTGCAGTCCGGCGTCGTGTCGTCAAGCCATCCTCTACCATATACCCCGAATGTGGGTATATCGGTAAACCAACGGTGTCGGTCGTGACGGGTGGAAGCCACACAAACCAACATCTCATACCACGGGAATATATGTGGAAGCTTTTGTGATTTGTGACAGTCTTGTACAGTCTACTGTGACCACTCGGCCGTGTCCATACTCGTGTAGATCCCTGAGGCGGGCCCTGGTGACATCGGAGGGATGACGGGCGGCGGACTACCAGCTTGGAGCTGGCTGACTACCGTTGCAGAGCCCCGGACGCTGCTGGGACTCCCTGTTGGTTTCCTGCAGCCTGCAGGAGTCTTTTCGGCAGACTGGCCATCAGCCCAATTTGCATGTTTTTGTATTGTGTGTCCACCATCTGATGATGGATGCATGCATGTGACCAGTTGTAGTGTCCGTCTTGTGATCCTGCACGTCCATGGTGTTGGGGTCGTATGTTTCGATGGTCCGTCTGGCCCCCTGTACCTTTCTGACGTGTTGTTTGTGCCTGATCTTGAGCTCAGCCTGCTTTCTGTGCGTGCCTGCACACTGATGGGTCTCTCTGTGGAGCATACCGCAGACTCAGCGACTGTGACTACTACTGACACTCGCAGTGTTTTCCTTTGTGCCTCTGTCGTCGATGGTTTGTATCGCGTCTTTTGTTCCTCCTCCCCTCGCTCCCCTTCCTCCTCCGCCCGGGTTTTTGTCACTGGTGTTCTGTCGCCGGAATACCAGCGGTTGCTTCATCGTCGTCTGTGTCATGTGGGCTCCGATACTGTGTCGAAGCTCATTCGGACACAACCAGCTCTCGGTCTTGACGCGGCTTCTTTCGAGAAGCCACCCAAGACCGACTGTCTCTTTTGCGCTCAGGGGAAGATGCACCGATGCACCTATCCTGACTCTCGTTCCCAAGCACTTCGGCCTCTCGAGTTAGTTCACTTGGACCTTCTCGGTCCTCTTCCGGTCGAGTCCCTATCTGATCGGGGTCGGTATGTTCTGACTCTGAATGATGACTTTACCCAGATGCGGTGGGTCTACAGCCTGCGTCTGAAGAGCGACGCCGCCCTTGCGGTTCGACTCTGGCTAGTGATGGCTGAGCGTCAGTCACGTCACACGCTGCATAATTTCCGCTCGGATTGCGACGGTGAGTTCCTTGGAGAGATGGACGGATTCTTTGCCGAGCACGGGATTTTTCACCACGTCTCCGCTCCTGCTACCCCTCAATAGAACGGTGTTTCCGAGCATTGGAACCGCACCATGGAGGATGCGGTTCGCGCTATGCGGTCTGAGTGCGGTCTCCCTGAGTCCTTCGCTTTTGAGGGCTTCGCCTACATGACGTGGGTTTGGAACCGCTTCCCGCACGGTCCACTTCCGGACCATACTACACCGTATGAGCTCTGGTTTGGACATCGTGCTCACCTTCGTCTCGCTCGCGTCTTGGGATCCCTGGCCTCCGTGTGGTACACTGAGGACCAGCTGGGGTCCAAGGTCTCACCTCGGGGTCGCTTGTGTGCCTTCGTAGGCATTTTCCCGCGGTTGAAGGCTTGGCGCTTCTGGGACCCTACTCGTCGTCACGTCATTGAGTCCCGCGACGCGCTCTTTTTCAAGTCCCTCACCTACCGTGACCTGACTTCGATCACGGCACTCTCCGCCACACATGTTCCTACCTGTGAGGGTTCTCGGCGGATGGGGGAGACTTCTACGCCAATGAGCACCTCTCATCAGGGTGATGTGTCCGTTCGAGCCCCCTTCACCTCTCGGTCTCCGGCCCTTGATGACCCGGAAATCATCACTGTCGGTCCAAAGACCTCGCCCGTACAGCCTGTTTCACGCCCCACAGCCTGTGTCCCTGCTTCAGCTCCCGCGCCTACTTTCGCGCCAGCACCTGTGTCAGCCGGCACTCCTGTCTCTGCATCTGGTCCAGTCTCGCCTTCTCCCGTGAGCGTGGTGACCATCTTCAACCACTCAATTCCGGAGCTCAGTGAGTTTCGGGCCCCGCACCCAGGCGCCCCTCTCGTAGCATCGTGAGTGGTGACCCCGGCACAAAGGCCCTAGGCCTAAGTGTCCGCACTAAGCTCACAAAGGTACATCCAGCGTGACCCGTAGGGCACGATCTCATCACTCGCGAGTTCCATATCACTTGTGATGCAACAGCTGATCTTGTGGTCGTCAGGCCTAGCACCGAGGCATGTGCCCTTGCCACGCAGAGCTCTCCGTCTGTGGCGCCCGACCCGGACACCCTGAGGGAAGATCTCTCATCACAGGATGCTGACGCCTGGCGAGCTGCCTGCGAGGATGAGCTTTGCACCATCCGAGAGCATAGAGTCTACGAGCTTGTCGCCCTTCTGCCTAGGAGGAAGGCTATTCAGGTCAAGTGGGTCTTTTGCAAGAAAGTGAAGCCAGATGGCTCACTGGAACTTCACAAGGCCCGCTTGGTCGTCAAGGGGTACTCTCAGATTGAGGGCGTCGATTACACTGACACTTTTGCCCCTGTCGGCCGCATAACCTCAGCTCAAGCTCTGTTTGGTGTAGTGGCTCAGCATGACTGGAAACTGCACCAGATGGATGTGAACAATGCATTCCTCCATGGCTCTCTGGATGAGGAGATTTACGTGGCTCAGCCAACAGGCTTTGAGGACTGTGACAAGGTCTGGCGCTTGCGCAAGTCCTTGTACGGCCTCAAGAAATTACTGCGGTATTGGAACCGGGAGATCACCGGCACTTTGACTCGTGCGGGATATGTACAGAGCAGGGCAGATCCCTCTCTCTTCATCCTACTGACACCCGAGCGGTTCACCGCCATCCTGGTCTATGTCAATGACCTTCTTATCACGTCTCCGTCCCTGGAGGCCGTGAAGGAGGCCAAGGCTGTCCTTCAGACTGCCTACAGGATGAAGGACCTCGGTCCTACATCGGTGTTTCTTGGTATGGAGATCGTGCGAGATCGCAGGCGTCGGACACGGTTACTGCATCAGGCTCGATATGCACGAGTCCTAGGGGAGCGTTTCAGCGATCTCCTTGGTGCAGTGCCCACCGCTTCCACACCTCTTTCACCCGATGGGCAGGATGCCCTGAAGGTGGATGATCCCACACAGCTGGGGGAGACAATGGGCGTGACCTCGTACCTCCGTCTCATCGGATTCCTGATGTACCTGGCCACTACCACACGTCTTGACATCGCTTTCGCTGTCAACCTCCTCGCTCAGTTCTTGCAGGCTCCTCGTGCCAGAGCCCTTCACGCGGCTGTGCGAGTGGTGCGGTACGTGGTCTCCACGCCGTAACTCGGACTCTACTTTCTTCGGCAGTGTTTGATGGTTCTTGACGGCTACACTGACAGCGACTGGGCTTGGAGCCCAGATGGACGCAGCCGTACAATCTGCGTGTTTCTGCTCGGTGGTACCGCTCTGTCTTGGCATAGCGGGAAGCAGGGATGCATCACACGTAGCTCGTCGGAGGCAGAGTACGTTGCTTTGGGCGCAGGCGTTGGTGAGGCGGTATGGCTGCAACGCCTGTTTCTTGAGCTTGGTCAGTCAGTACCCGCCATTGTGCTTCGTTGTGACAACCGGAGTGTTCTCGCCATTGCGGGGAACTCCGGTGTCTTTCATGCTCGCACAAAGCACATTGCGGTTGAGCATGACTTTGTGCGTGATGTGGTGGAGCGACACGTGATCTCCGTGGGAAGTTCCTGGTGGCCATTCGTTCTGTTGGGCTTCGCCCCATGCCTGAGGGTGGTTGAGTGTGGGATGTGCATCTGTGTCTCATCTGTTTCACACTCACTATTGTACTTGTCCCAATGCTGCACGTGTATGGACATGCGTACCATCGGGTCATGGGGGGAGTGTTGTGATTTGTGACGTTCTTGTACAGTCTACTGTGACCACTCGGCCGTGTCCATACTCGTGCAGATCCATGAGGCGGACCCTGGTGACATCGGAGGGACGACGAGCGGCGGACTACCAGCTTGGAGCTGGCCAACTACCGTTCCAGAGCCCCGGACGCTTCCGGGACTCCCTGCTGTTTTCCTGCAGCCTGCAGGAGTCTTTTTGGCAAACTGGCAATGAGCACGATTTGCATGTTTTTGCATTGTGTGTCCACCATCTGATGATGGATGCATGTATGTGACCAGTCGTAGCGTCCGTCTTTTGATCCTGCACGTCTAGGTTCAGACGGCGTAGCATTCTCACATGTGTGCGCAGAGTTATGGCCAAAACAATCGTTTTGGGCCGGTTTTAGGACAGCTCTTGGACCGCCGCGTGCGACACCCGCTGTGCGCCGCGGCAGGATTTAAGCCATGGACCTGTTATTTGTTAACTCTCTCTGCAAATGCAATTGAAGCATTCAGACACTTTGCCTTGTGTCTCCTAGCCAAACTCTTGTCGTTGAGTGCAGGACTTGTGACTGTCGTCACCGTCTGATCAGGCACTGATGCCTGATCAAAGGGAGTGTTGCTAGGAAGCTTCCTTGCATTTTCTCTTCCTTGCATTTTCGCTTCCTAGCGATACCGCCGCTGACTAGGCGTCATTGCCTGGACAGACAGTGACGACAATCACAAGTCATGCATGTTGGTTTGTGTGGCTTCCACCCGTCACGACCGACACCGCTGGTTTACCGATATACCCACATTCGGGGTATATGGTAGAGGAGGGCGTGACGACACGACGGGCCTCCGGACTGCACCGAGACTTCTCCAACAACTACGACAACGCCGGCGAGACGCGGTCGATGAGTTCCAGCAGCCATGTGGGCTTGTCAGAAGGTAGGAGAGTTTTCTCGGTGGGTTCAGACCCGCGCACCTCGTGGACTGTACCGGTGCGACGAGGAGACCCGATGGCTGTTGTGGGGCTTCCGATGTTCGGAAAGCCGTCTGTGATGTCTGGACGTTGATTCCGAGATTTTTTTGGCACTGCTCATATTTTCTCGGTGGTCGAGACCCGGGCACTCGGAGAGCTGTTCCGGTGCCTCGAGGAGACCACTTTTGTTGCTCTCATGATGTATGCAGTGTGTTCTCCTTATTGACTCATTTGGGTTCAGCAGGGGTGACGGGGCCCGGTGCGGCTAGCTGTCGACGTCCCTATATAAGCCCGCTAGGGGCTCATTTGTAATCTCTCCTTGCTCTTTTATATTAAGCATTCCAGACTTAGCCAAATTCTTGCCGTCTTGCATCGCACTCACACACAGAGCTCATGTTCGTTATTGCATGGCCCTGCATGCCCTAAAATATTTCCAATATTGTATCAGAGCACAGGGGGGCGTGTGAGCAGCAGAAGCAGCAGTAGTTGGCGGAATGCAAAGAGAACGCGCAACGTTGCACCACGCTGGCTGCAGCGTGAGGGAGCACGACGCGACTGCTCGTGAACGCGACAAGGGCGGTGAGCCACGCACCATAACATTAATAACTGCGGCGACAACACCAATAGCAACAGCAGACGTAGCAGCCGAGGAAACTGCGTTGCCATGCAGCAGGAGCAGTTGCGGCAGTGCAGCCACTCACAGCAACAGCAACCGCGGTGGCAGCAGCAGAGCAGCGGCCATCGCTAACATTCGCAACAGCTGCATAGGCGGCAGCAATAGCAGCATACAGCAGCAGCAACAACCACTACAACAACGATGGCAGTAGCAGGAGCGTGCAGCAGCAGCAGCAGCCACGACCGCATCAAGCAACAGCGGTGGCAGCAGCAATAGCAGCGGTGGCAGCAGCAAGCAGTAGCAGCAACAGCAGCATCAGAAGCAGCAGCAGCAGCAGAAGCAGCAACCGCAGCAGCTGCACCTGCCGCTGCAGCTGCTGCTGCCAAAGCGAGGAGGGCCTTGTAGCCCTCCTCTGAGGGTCCTTGTCCCCTCGGAGGGGTCCCCTCGATCCATCAGGGGGGGCCCTCGGAGGGGGCCCGTCGACCCTGGTCTCCCCCTCCCCCTTCTTGAGGGGGCCCACGGAGGGCCCCGTCGAGCCCCTCCGAGGGGCCCCTCGGAGGGGCCCGTCGGCTCCATCGGCCCCGTCGGCCGACGGATGGAGGGAGGGGCAAATCCCCCCCCTCTCCCCACTCACTCGCCCACTCGCTCACTTGCTCACTTTTTTTTTGCGAGCGAAGCAAGGAGCGAGGGGGGCGACCTGAAAATGCCCCCTTTTTTATCCCCCCTGCATCCTGACCTGCCCCCATTCTAGGGGGCAATCCAGAACCGGGTGACTGGCAAACCCGGGGTGAGCAGAGAATAAAAAAGGGGACGACGAGGAGTCTGAAAAAAAAAGGGTGGGGATTGGGAGAGAGAAGAAGATAGAGCAATAGAAAAACAAGTGGCGGGTGAAGGCAAACCAAAAAAAAGGGGGCTGAGGGCAAGAAAAACATTGTGCGGGGCCATAGAATATCCTGGCATAACACCGACACCTGCAATAGCAGGAGCCACTACAGCAAGAGCAATTCCCGTAGCAGCAGTAGTGGCAGTTGCAGCAACGCTTGCAGTTTCGTCTTCCCAACCGACAACGGATTGTGTGTCGGTGGCGATCTCCATTTTGAGACGCGTCGTGGACCGGCGTCTCCCTGGAGCCCGTGAATTGGTGCGCGCCGTTCAATCTGTTGGATCGACGGCGTATTCGGGCTTGTCCATCTCCAAGGGCTTGGTCGTCTACCGCTTGGAGCAACACCCACACCTACAGCCGCCAACCTTCTGTTCTTGGAGCAGGTTTTGCTCCATTAGTGGTAGCCGCACTAGTAGCCACAGCTGGTCAGAATCCCTTCTCTGATTGTGCTGTGGTAGTGCAGCTCGTCCCGTCTGGACACGGTTGTTGACCTCGACACCATGACCTGTGGGAGTGACCAGTGTCTACAAGTCTCATCCTCTCCCGTGTTTACCACCGTGAGTAGGTGCCCTTGGCACCTATCCATCGTCGAGCGCACGAGATGAGTGCGCAGACATTTGAGCAGGCGCCTTGCGCCTTCGCCTGCTACTACTGTGGTGATGGACGTCATAGTTGGCGTCGCTGCTGGACACGTCTTCGCGGCTGACATCCACCTTGGCTTCAGCCTCGTCCGAGCTTGCGTCCTCCACAGCATACGGACCGGCCGGCGTTGGTAGATCCCTTAGCTGGACCTCTGGCGACCATATTCGCTGAGATCCACGGCCTGAGGTAGATGGTGCAGCGGCTTTGTGCCCTCGTCGTCACCGAGCGTGCTTCTGCTACTAGTACATCGGCGGCCTCTTCGATCACATCTCCTTCATCCTCTTCTCCTTCCTCATCTGATGGTGTCCCTTCAACTCCACCTCCCAGCCATTCCCAGGCTGCCACCATCCTTTTGATCCTCCACTCTTCTGCCACCACGACGCCTCCTCGAGATGACGTGTCTTCATGTAGTTGCTCCAGTGATATGTGCACATGGCGTCGGCGTCAGCGCTCCGCACGTCGTGCTCGCGCCAGTCTTGACAGATCCTCCACCTCCTCAGCTTTCGTTGCTGTACCTGTCGATGGGGAGTGTAGTCATCAGACATTGCCTGTGACCATAGCGACAGTAGCCGCACCCCCGCCGTACCGTGGTGCCCTAGCGTCAGCCGAGGTAGATGCAGATGATAGGGTGGTAGTACATGACGTGGAGTCTGATCCCGACATGGAGGTCATGGTGGAGACTTGCGTGTCATCGAGCTCGACTTCCACGTCTCCGCTGGATCTAGATCTTCTACAGCAGCAGGTTGCGTCAGGAGGAGTGCAGGCCCAGCGTCCCTGGGCAGTGCCACTTGCGGCTCCTACCGGTGGCGGCCCAGCGGTGGCAGAGGGGTCCCGTACGGATCGGGATGCCTCTTGCAGACTTTTGGCGGAGTTTGTGCAACAGGCTGACACGAGCCCGGCGGAGGTTCCAATGCAGGAGATATGCATGTCATCGAGGTCGACATCCACGTTGGGATAGGAGCCGGACGTTCTGTAGCAGCAGGTTGCATCAGGAGGATTACAGGCCCCGCGTCTCTGGGCGGTGCCACTCGCGACTCCGACCGGTGGCAGCCCGGCGGTGGCAGAGGAGTCTCGTACGGATGAGGATGCCCCTTATACACTTCCGGGGACATTGGTGTACGAGGCTCACACCAGACTGGCAGCGGTCGCAGTGCATGAGCAGAGTGGACCGGCTGGTCTTTTAGAGGTTGAGGCATTCTTGAGAGCAGCATTACTGAGCGATGTCACCGGGGTATGTACTGTAGCAGACACAACAGGCTCGACCTTGTCGTTGGCGCTACCTGAGGACCAGCTTCAGCGTCTGGAGCCGCCCATGTTCCCAAATTCTACGGGCTACAGTACACATGGCGGAGCAACGACACACATGATGCATTCAGATGATGATCCTTACTCCATCATTGAGCAGGTGACAGCGACCCGTCCTCTCGGTGAGACGATGCGTGAGAGCCAGCTACGCTTGCTTGTTGCCTTGACTGACATTGGATCAGTCGTCGATCCGGAGTCCTGCACAGCTGTGTCCACTACGCTAGCAGCTGAGGACAGTGTAGCAGATCCGACCTCGCGGATGGAGTCACCTCGTCAGCAGGAGCTGAGCTATGCCCTCGCGTGTTCATCTCTTGGTGACCCTGCTGATCACATCGACACTGAGAGTGGTAGCACCTACACGGACAACATTTCCACATGCTCCACGGACTCTGATGACTCCTCCTTCTCCTTCTCTCTCGGCATGCGACCGCTAACTCCTTGCATGACAGACACGAGCTATGATGTGGATGCGACACCTGCAGCTGGATCCGATGTTCTTGCGTCTCAGCACGTTGCGAGCTTGGTTGACCCCCAGGAGGATGCAGCAGCACCAGTTCCATCGTCTTCAGCAGTAGAGATGCAGATGGCGCTGTACTCACGTGTTGTGGAGTTTGCATGTGCAGCATCCAGTGAGGCAGAATTTATCGTACACCAGGTCGACATGGGCCACCTCGACATGTCCGAGGCAGATTATGCTGATCTGTAGAAGCGTGTAGTCATGCTACAACGGGAGATGATGGCAGCGCGTGAGCGATTCTCAGAGGCGGGGAGCATCACTGCTATCGGTAGGAGCTTTCCGCTAGCAGCATCTGGCACACCTACACTTGGGGAGGATCTTGTACGAGCTCCGAGTATGATGTCCGTTGGAGACACTGTCATAGGAGAGGTTAGCGTGCCTTCGGCTTCTGCCATCCTCGTTCCTGGCGACCCCATCATCACTCCTCCTTCTAATACTATAGCCATCACGCACCTTCATCCACCCGACTCACCTGCCCCATCGTCATCTTCATCCACGAGTGGTGATCCGATTCGTTGCTCCAGCTCTCCTCCTCTGGCAGTACACCCTTGTGCCTCAGGGTGTGCTATCCCGTATCAGAGGCCAGCTCCGCCAATTCATCCACGCACGCGTGCTGCTCGCCCATTCCCTTTCCTCCGGCGTACAAAAATGCATCACAGTAGAGCAGAGACAGGAGAGACTGTGAGTTGGGACCCTTTGTAGTCATGCAAGGACTAGTACACCCCAGGTGATGCAGCTGCGATGTGAGGAGTCGTAGCCAGAGACACCACTTCGTCTTTGAGGGAGGGATCCGACTCGCACGTGACAGGGGGAGCTATTTCTACATGATGGATACACCACATGACTCATCGCCCATGCAATTGAAGCATTCAGACACTTTTCCTTGTGTCTCCTAGCCAAACTCTTGCCGTTGAGTGCACGACTTGTGACTGTCGTCACCGTCTGATCAGGCACTGATGCCTGATCAACGGGAGTGTTGCTAGGAAGCTTCCTTGTACTTTCTCTTCCTTGCATTTTCGCTTCCTAGCGATACCGCTGCTGACTAGGCGTCATTGCCTGGACAGACAGTGACGACAATCACAAGTCGTGCATGTTGGTTTGTGTGGCTTCCACCCGTCACGACCGACACCGCTGGTTTACCGATATACCCACATTCGGGGTATATGGTAGAGGAGGCCGTGACGACACAACGGGCCTCCTGACTGCACCGAGACTTCTCCAGCACCTACGACAACGCCGGCGAGACATGGTCCATGAGTTTTGGCAGCCATGTGGGCTTGTCCGGAGGTAGGAGAGTTTTCTCGGTGGTTAAGACCCGCACACCCGGTGGACTGTACCGGTGCGATGAGGAGACCCAATGGCTGTTGTGGGGCTTTCGATGTTTGAAAAGCCGTCTGTGATGTCTGGACGTTGATTCCGACATTTTTTTGGCACTGCTCATATTTTCTCGGTGGTCCAGACCGTGGCACTCAGAGAGCTGTTCCGGTGCCTCGAGGAGACCACTTTTATTGCTCTCATGGTGTATGCAGTTTGTTCTCCCTGTTGACTCATTTGGGTTCATCAGGGGTGACGGGGCCTGGTGCGACTAGCTGTCGGCGCCCCTATATAAGCCCGCTAGGGGCTCGTTTGTAATCTCTCCTTGTTCTTTTATATTCAACGTTCTAGACTTAGCCAAATTCTTGCCGTCTTCCATCGCACTCACACACAGAGCTCATATTCGTTATTGCATGGGTCTGCATGCCCTATAATATTTCCAATTGTGCACACAACGGCAAGGGTGTGGCTATGCGACACAAGGCAAAGTGCCAACATGCTTCAATACTATTTGCAGAGAGAGATGACAAATGATAGGTCCCTGACATTGTTGGTTTTTGCACATCCCTCATTGTGCTCTGTTGTGTCCTCCCGGTTTGTGTACATCGGCGTGCAGATGACTGACGACGAGACTCGACGCTGATGGAGCGTCTTCCGGTGGAGCCGACGCATGCTGGGTTCTACTCGCAGTTCGCTGGAGCCTCCTCTCTCCGGCGACGTGCTCAGCTCCATCGGCAGGCCTCCTTGGCGGTCGTGCTGCCGGCGGTCACTGCCACCGCAATTGCTGTCTGCATGCGTCCAGCGCGTCCCGTCGCATTTGCATCGTCATGCTCTGCCTAGTGTCCTTTTTGCATGCTGTATGGCCCTGTTCGGCATCATGGACCACCGTAGGCATTGCCTGGGTTCGGGAAGCCATAACTCTTTGCTACTATTCTTCTAGCTGATTCTGACCGCACGACTGCGTTCGGAGCGTTGGTATTATGGTATGGTCCAGTTTTCAGGCAAAACGGACGACGCCCGGGTTTTGGGCTGTCGGGCGCCTGGCATGGCTCACCGAGAGAACCCTTCCTGCCAGAAAATTTGTCCACAGCTATTTTCTGATTGGCTGGTTAGCTGAGTAACAACTTCTACACTAGTGGGGGGGAGCTAGAACTTGGAGGGGTCTCCCATTGTTGCTTATTCTTCATTCCTAACCAGTTACTTTCAGTTTTCAGCTGCTTTCTGGCGCTAACTCTGGCGCGCACGTTTCTGAGTAACAAACCCAGAGCTTCCAGACTTAGACTCTAGAGCAGCAGACTGAGGGGGCAGCTGACTTAAGCAACGAGCGTGGAAGCCCGCACGCTGCATCAACAANAAACCCTGCCAGCCAGAAAATAGGTCCACAGCTATTTTCTGATTGGCTGGTTAGCTGAGTAACAACTTCTACACTAGTGGGGGGGAGCTAGAACTTGGAGGGGTCTCCCATTGTTGCTTATTCTTCATTCCTAACCAGTTACTTTCAGTTTTCAGCTGCTTTCTGGCGCTAACTCTGGCGCGCACGTTTCTGAGTAACAAACCCAGAGCTTCCAGACTTAGACTCTAGAGCAGCAGACTGAGGGGGCAGCTGACTTAAGCAACAACGCTGCACGCACGCTGCATCAACAACGCTGCTTCCCCAACCTGCTGCCTAGGTTTTCCATTTTGGTATCACAGCCAGAGCATAGCAACAAAAGCAGAAGACTGGCAAACAGGTGCCAGACAACGCCGGCGAACCCCCATACGCGCCAGTGCAGGGGAAATGCTGCCGGATTTTTTCCGACAGCATTGACCCTCCTGGTGGCGGTGTCAGATTTTTTCCCATGGCCACTGGGCCAGGGGAAATGCTGCCGAAATTGTTTCGGCAGCACTGACCCCCACGCGTGACGCGAGGAGGTGAGCAGCAGGCGGTGTCTGACGTCTGCGTGCGACGACGCAAGCGGCAACATCACCCAGGTACAGTGACTGGCACCACCAGCAGCAGCAGGCAGAAGCAGCAGCTCGTAGCAGCCCGTAGCAGCAGCAGCTCGTAGCAGCAGCAGCAGCAGCAGCAGCGCGCAGCAGCAGCAGTAGCGCGCAGCAGTACCTCGCAGCAGCAGCCCGCAGCGGTAGCAGGCAGCAGCCGCAGCGCACAGCAGCTGCAGGAGCGTGCAGCAACAGCAACGACTGCAACAGCGAGCTGCAACAGCAGCCAGCTGTAGCAGCAGCAATAGCGAGCAACAGCTGGCAACTGCCAGCCGCGGCTGCTGTTGCTCGCTGCTCGTAGCGAGCGAGCAGCGAGCAGCAGCCCGTTGCTGCCAGTGAGCAGCAGCTTGCTACTGCCAAGCAAGTAGCAGCCCGGTGCTCGCAGCAAACAGCGGGCTGCTGCCCGCTGTGACAAGGAAAAAACAAACAAAAAAGCGGCAACAAAAAATCCCCCACCCCCGCAGCTCGCTACAGTAGCCCGTTGCAGCAGCGAGCAGCTGCTACAGCACACAGCAGCTGCAGCAACGCGCAGCAACAGCAGCAAGCTACAGCAGCCACAACAGCCATAGCAACTCGCAACAACAGCAGCTGCGGCTGCAACTACAACAGCAACAGCAAAAGTAGCAGCAGCCACAGTAGAAGCAGTAGCAGCAGCAGGAGCAGCAACAAACAGTCGCAGTAGCAACAGTAGCAACAGCAGCAGCAACTACAGCAGCAGCAGCAGCAGCAGCAGCATCAGTAGCAGCAGCAAAGAGCAGCAGTAGCAGTAGCAACAACACCAGCAGCAGCAGCAATAGCAGCAGCTGCAACGGCTGCAGCAGCATCAGCAGCAACAGCAATAGAGGCGACCCCAACAATCGTCGTTGCTGACGTCAGCACCCCTCTGCTGACGTCACTACTGACGTCACTGCTGACGTCATAAACAAAAAAAACAAAGGGGGGGGGGAAAGGGAAAGGGGGAAGGCCAAAGGGGTGGGCAGAATCCCCACTGCCCCAACCTCCTGCTGACATCAGCAACACAAAGACAACAAGAAAAAAAACACAAGGGACACTAAATCATGGCTGGTAGTCCCGGCGAGGAGGGGTCCTCCTCTGTTGGGGGGACCCCTATCCCTCCTTTCTTGTAGCGACTGCAGTAGCAGCAACAGCAGCAGCACCTGCCGCCGCAGCAGCAGCAGCCGCCGCCGCCGCAACAGCAGGAGCAGCCGCCGCCGCCACGGCAACAGCAGCTGTCCCCGCCGCACCAGCAGCAGCCGAAGCAGCAGCAGCAGCAGCAGGAGCAGCCGCCGGCACCTTAGTAGCAGCAGCCGCCGACGCTGCAGCAGCAGCAGCAGCCGCCGCCCCTGTAACAGCAGCAGCAGTAGCAGCATCAGCCCACTGGTAACGTTGGCGGCAACCCTGACCCTCTCGCTGCTCTTCAGCAATAGCTCGCCGCCTTGACGCAGCAGCTTGTAGCGCTACAGCCAGTCGCCTCCCAGACCGCCACCAGTGTGCTGTCGTCGTTCATCCCTCTAGGACACGCTAGCCCCGCTCTGTCCGCTGCAACGTACTACCTGGCAAAGCAGCAAACTCAGCGCCAATGGCAGACAGTGACCTCCGTCCTTGGCCCCACTCAGTGTGCCGGCCGCAGGCAGAAGAACTTTAAGACACCGCCGCCGCCGCTTCAGGCCGGCAAGTAGTTCCGGAGCTGGGAGCTCAGCTTCCGGATCTGGGCGTAGGGTGAGGGCCTTTGGGCCTACTACACCCTCCATTACGACTCCACCCAGGCCGATCAGCTGTATGACGCTGGTCGCGCCGTCCGTGCCCTTGTACCAGTCGGCCCCCGAGCTTCCCGCCTTGCCCTGGAGCCCTTCCTCGGCGACTTCACCGCTGGTGACATCCCAGACCCTGCAGCCGCATGGCACGTCCTCACCAGGCCCCATCGCCTGTCCAGCGACGCTGAGATCAGCCACCTGGTGCGGTAGTTCAACTCCCTGCACATGGGGGAGACCGAGACGGTCACTACCTACTGGCAGCGGGCGGAGGACATCCTTCGTTGACTCGGCAAATCTGCTCCACCCCCTCTGTCCGCGCTCCTCACCATCAAGCGTGGCGCCACCAGCGTGTATACAGACGTCTTCGTCCACTACCCTCAAGACGTCCTCTCCACCATGGAGGCCCAGGGCACCCTCATGCCTTGGGCATATGAGCTCTTCCTCCGCATTGAGGAAGCTCGCAAGGAGTCCCAGCTCCATCGCACAGAGGCCCTTGCATCCCCTGTCGTCGCCTCCCCTGCCGTTGCCTCCGTGGCCGTCGCCTCCCCCGTCACAGCTACCTCATCGTCTTCGGGGAAGAAGAAGAAAAGTCGGAACAAGAAAGGCAAGGGTCCACCACAACAGCAACAGCAGCAGTCATCGACCGGGTCCAGCGGTGGTGGCTCGGTCTGCAACAACTGTGGCCAGCCCGGGCATGGGTGGTACACGTGCCCTCTCCCGACGTACAAGGCGCGCATCATCGCCACCATGCGCCGCCAGCGGGAGCGCCGCCTCGCCTCTGCCGCCGTCGCTGCTGCTGGCCCTGACACTCCGCCCTCGTCCAGCACCTCTGCCACTCCGACAGCTCCGCCTGTCCCACATACACCCGCGCTGCAGCAGTACTACTCGCAGCAGTACTACCCTCAGCCATCGGCACCTTTGCTTCCTTCGTCGGCTCAGCCCTCCTACTATCCGGGCTCCGGCGCCGTCACTCCGCACTCCGTCTACACTCCTCGGCCGTCCTCCCGTGAGCTTCAGCTGGAGTAGTTCATCGCGCTCCAGCTTGGCCTGCCTCGCCCTCCTCCCCAGGGAAGTGCGAGTTGCGTCACCTCCTGCCCTCCGGCCCATCCCTGTATGACTGAGACTGAGCTACGGTCGTGTCCCGTTTCCTCGTCTGTCTCGTCGTCTCCCGTGGTCTCCTCCACCCCACTCCTTGACGACATTGCGTGGCTTGAC
>SZWC01012001.1:72016-83418 GCA_023375785.1 Penium margaritaceum
CGTGAGCGTCAGCTGGAGCAGTTCATCGCGCTCCAGCTTGGCCTGCCTCGCCCTCCTCCCCAGGGAAGTGCGAGTTGCGTCACCTCCTGCCCTCCGGCCCATCCCTGTATGACTGAGACTGAGCTACGGTCGTGTCCCGTTTCCTCGTCTGTCTCGTCGTCTCCCGTGGTCTCCTCCATCCCATTCCTTGACAACATTGCATGGCTTGATGATTGGTAGTCTCGTTTCGCGCCTCCTTCCACCGCGTCCGCGTCCCTCGCTTGCTGCCAAGTGATCGTGAGTGATCTGGCGACCCCTGTCCAGGACCCTGCTGAGACCTGGATCATCGACTCCGGGGCCACGCATCACATGACGGCCTCTCGTGAGGCCTTCAGTATGCTCGGTCCTGTCGGTGATGTCTCTGGTGTCCGGACGGGTTCCGGACAGGTGTTTCCTGTCCGTGGTGTTGGCGTCGTTCGTTTCCGTGGTCCGGCTGGTGACGTCTTTCTGACCGACATTCTCTTCGTCCCTGGTCTCGAGCTCAGCCTCCTGACCGTGACTGCCCTTGACCACATGAGCATGGACGTTGTACACTTGCGTGGTGTCGGCACTGTGTCGTTGCGTCTGTCTGGTCTTGTCGTACTGCATGCCATCGCCCGTGGCAACTTGTGGCACGTTCCTCGCCTCTCCTCTTCCCCTCTCGTCTCCTCCCCGTCGGTCGCCACAAGTCATGTGTTTGTCACCAAAACGCTTTCTCCTCAGCACACCCGCCTCTTGCACCGCCGCCTTTGCCACGTCCACTCTGCCGTCGTAGAAAGCATGCTCCGCACCCAGCCGGCCAAGGGCCTTGACCCGGAGACTTTCCCTCTCTCGTGCCCCACTGAGTGCATTGACTGCGCTCAGGGGAACATGCACCGGTCCACGTACCCCCTATCTTCCTCCCGTGCGTCTGCCCCCCTTGACCTTGTCCACAAGGACGTCATGGGCCCTCTCCCCACCGAGTCCGTCGGTGAGCATGGCCGCTATGTCCTCACTCTTACGGACGACTATTCTCGCTACCGTTGGGTCTTCTGCCTTCGGCAGAAAAGCGATGTCGCCCGAACCATTCAAGCCTGGCTTGTCCTCGCGGAGCGTGGGTGTGGCCGCCCCCTTTGCCGCTTTCGCTCTGATCGCGGTGGCGAGTACCTGGGTGAGGCCACGACCTTTCTCGCCTCCCGCGGGATCCACCATGAGACGTCTGCGCCCTACACACCCGCCCAAAACGGCGTCTCCGAGCGGTGGAACCGTACCATGGTCGACGCCGTTCGCACCATGCGGGTTGAGTCCGGTCTCTCCGATGGCTTCTATTTTGAAGCCATGGCCTACATGACCTGGGTCTAGAACCGGGTTCCCCACGGTCCCCTTCCCCGCCAGTCCACGCCCTACCAGCACTGGTGCGGTCGGCGTGCTGACCTCCGCCCGGCTCGCGTCTGGGGCTGCGTGGCCATTGTGTGGCTGCCCGCCCCACAGCAGGGTGGCAAGCTCACCTCCCGCGGACGCCCCTGCACCCTCCTCGGTGTGTCTCGTCAATCCAAGGCCTGGCACTTCTGGGACCCATCCCAACACTGCATCGTCGAGTCCCGCGATACCCTCTTCTTTGAGGACCTGTTTCCCCGTGACCTCATCCGCTCCGGCTCGTCCGTGTCCCTCCCGTCGCGTGGGGGAGTGGTGAGTCCGTCCTCCGTCCTGTCGCTTCCGGGTGACACATCACTCCGTCCCTCTGAGCCAGTAGCCCCTGTCACGTCCGCTGGCCCCCTGGGCCAACAGTCCTAGCCGCGTCCGCTGGCCCCTCCGAGCCAGTTGCCCCCGTCGCGTCTGCTGGCCCCTCCTGACCAGCTGTCCCAGTCACGTCCGTTGGCCCCTCCGGGCCAACAGCACCTGTCGTGTCCGCTGGCCCCTCCGGGCCGGCAGCCCCAGTCGCTTCCGATGGCCCCTCCGGGCCGATAGCCCAAGTCGCGTCTGCTGGCCCCTCTAGGCCCGCAGCTCCTTTCGCGTCCGTTGGCCCCTCCGGACCAGTTGCCCTAGTCGTGTCCGCTGGCCCCTCCGGGCCAGCAGTCCCAGTCGCGTCCGCTCGCCCGTCCGGGCCGGCAGCCCCAGTCGCGTCCGCTGGCCCCTCTGGCCCAGCAGCCCCTGTCACGTCCGCTAACCCCTCCGGGCCAGCAGCGCCTGTCGCGTCTGCTGGCTCCTCCGGGCAAACTGGCCCCTCCGGGCCAGCAGCGCCTCTCGCGTCTGTTGTCTCCTCCGGACCAGTAGCCCCGTCCGCCTCCATCGGCCCGTCGGACTCAGGGCCATCTTCTGCACGACCGCGCTACACACGTGGCCCAGGCGGCAACCTCCAACCTCGGCCAACAATGAGCGTGCAGACCGTTGCACCGCGCTTGGTGGCACCTCGACCCCCTGTGGCTCCACGTGTCTCCTCCACTCCCACGGTCGTGAGTGGGGACCCTGGCACAAAGGCTCTCGGCCTGACCACTTCCGCCATCATCGTAGACCTTCACCCGGGTTCTGCATGGGGCTACGGCATGCTTCATCACGAGCATGGACATGCTGTTGTGGCTGCACTCCCCCGCATCCCACCTGGGGCTCGTGATGCACACGCCCTCTTAGTACGGTCCACAGCGTGCCCTGAGGACCCAGCCACCCTACGCGAGGCTTGAGCCTCCCCTGAGGCCGCACATTGGGATGTTGCCTGCGCCGAGGAGCTCGCTGCTATCCGACAGCACCACGTGTATGACCTCGTCGACCTCCCTCCAGGTGGGAAGGCCATTGGTGCCAAGTGGGTCTTTCGGCGTAAGTGGAAGCTTGACGGATCCTTGGACAAGTACAAGGCCCGCCTCACAGCAAAGGGGTTTGCTCAGGTCCCTGGGGTCGATTACGACCAGATCTTCGCCCTAGTTGGTTGGTTCTCCACTAGCCGTGCGCTCTTCAGCCTGGTTGCCCAGCACAAGTGGGAGCTGCATCAGATGGACGTGAGCAACGGGTTCTTCCATGGCTCACTGGAGGGTTTGGAGCTCTACATGACACAACCCCCAGGCTTCGACGATGGCACTGGGGGAGTTTGGCGGCTGCGGAAGGCCCTCTATGGTTTGAAGCAGTCACCTCGGTGCTGGAACCAGGAGATGAGCAGCACGCTTCTCCGTGGCGGCCTCCAGTGCAGCATCGCTGACCCCGCACTGTTCGTCAGCCCGCGAGGTCACACCTTCGCTGCGGTTCTGGTCTACGTCGACGATCTCCTCATTGCGTCGCCAGACGCGGCCGCCATCCAACGTGTCAAGGACTTGCTGCACGCCGCCTACCACATGAAGGATCTCGGGTCTACCCGAGTCTTCCTGGGCATGGAGCTCAAGCATGATCGCTCCCAGGGCATCCTGTACGTCCACCAGGCTACCTATGTGCAGACCCTGTCCACTCGCTTCGTCGAGGACCTACCCCTCGTGCCTAACGCATCTTCACCCATGTCACCCGATGGCCAGGTGAAGCTGAAGAGTCATGACCCAGCTGTTGTGGGGGAGCCAGTTGATGTGACCACGTATTTGCGGGTCATCGGGTCACTGATGTTCCTGGCGACGACGACGCGTCCAGACATCGCAATCGCCATCAACCTCCTAGCCCAGTTCTCTCAGGAGCCGCGTCACCTCCACTTTGAGGCCGCGATCCGAGTGCTGCGCTATGTCGTCTCGATCCCTCGGCGAGGTCTCATGTTCCGCCGTCAGCCGTCCGTCGTTGCAGTGGGCTACACCGACAGTGACTGGGCCGGCAGTCCAGGCGGTAAGAGCCGCACGGGCTGGATCTTTCTCGTCGGCGGCACAGCTGTGTCCTGGCGCATTCGCAAGCAGGGATGCATTGCACGTAGCATTGCTGAGGCTAAGTACGTGGCCCTTGGCTCAGGCACGTGTGAGAGTGTGTGGTTGCGTCGTCTGCTGTCCGAGTTGCGTCAGTCTGTCGCATCCATCACCTTGCATTGTGACAATGAGAGTGCCATGGCCATCACCGACAATGACGGTGTGCATCACACACGCACAAAGCACATCAATGTTGAGTATCACTATGTGCGTTTGTTGTTGCATGACGGCACCATCAGCATCGTATGGGTTGAGACAGCACGACATCTGGTTGATTTCTTGACCANCGTGTGAGAGTGTGTGGTTGCGTCGTCTGCTGTCCGAGTTGCGTCAGTCTGTCGCATCCATCACCTTGCATTGTGACAATGAGAGTGCCATGGCCATCACCGACAATGACGGTGTGCATCACACACGCACAAAGCACATCAATGTTGAGTATCACTATGTGCGTTTGTTGTTGCATGACGGCACCATCAGCATCGTATGGGTTGAGACAGCACGACATCTGGTTGATTTCTTGACCAAGGCACTGAAACGAGACTCGTTCAAGAAGGGTGTGAGTTCAGTCAGCGTGCGTCCGTGAGTTGCCCTCTTTGTCTCTGCGTGCCTCTCTGCGTACCTTCGGGGAATCTGGATGTTGACCGTTTCTCTGCCCGCCCATGTACACTACGCCTGTGAGTCATGGGGGAGTGTTGGTTTTTGCGCATCCCTCATTGCGCTCTGTTGTATCCTCCCGGCTTGTGTACATCAGCGTGCAGATGACTGACGGCAAGACTCGACGCTGATGGAGCGTCATGCGGTGGAGCTGACGCACGCTGAGGTCTACTCGCAGTTCGTTGGAGCCTCCTCTCTCCGGCGACGTGCTCAGCTCCATCGGCAGGCCTCCTCGGCGGTCGTGTTGCCGGCGGTCACTGCCACCGCAATTTCTGTCTGCATGCGTCCAGCGCGTCCCGTCGCGTCTGCATCGTCATGCTCTGCCTAGGGTCCTTGTTGCATGCTCTTTGGCCTTGTTCGGCATCATGGACCACAGTAGGCACTGTCCAGGTTCGGGCAGCCATAACTCTTTGCTTCTATTTTTCTAGCTGATTCTGACCGCACGACTGCGTTTGTAGCGTCGGTATTCTGGTATGGTCCAGTTTTCAGGCAGAACGGACGACGCCCGGGTTTTGGGCTGTCAGGCGTTCGGCAGGGCTCACCGAGAAAACCCTGCCTGCCAGAAAATAGGTCCACAGCTATTTTCTGATTGGCTGGTTAGCTGAGTAACAACTTCTACACTAGTGGGGGGGAGCTAGAACTTGGAGGGGTCTCCCATTGTTGCTTATTCTTCATTCCTAACCAGTTACTTTCAGTTTTTAGCTGCTTTCTGGCGCTAACTCTGGCGCGCGCGTTTCTGAGTAACAAACCCAGAGCTTCCAGACTTAGACTCTAGAGCAGCAGACTGAGGGGGCAGCTGACTTAAGCAATGAGCGTGGTGTTGAATTCATGTCATTATCACACGGTGACCTCTGGCCTCGTTGCACACTCACATCACTGGTCCAGGTGACTGACCAGTGAGAGATGACTTCGCCGATTGACACGTCGTGACCAGAAGCTGAGAAGACGAGCCATGGAGAGGCTCAATCAGAGCTTGCCAGCCTTATTTGCGTTTCTCACATGCATTGGTGCACAATTGGTCATGAGCATAACCGGGTTTATCCTCTAGACAGATTGTTGCTTGGACGGTGACCTAGTTTCTGCTAGGAAATTGTTCTGTGGGCAGGTGGGGTCGAATCCACCAGTTTCAAGCTCGCTCGCTCACTCGCTCGCTGTTCGCTCGCTCGCTCGCTCCCTCCTGCCCGTAACACCCCTGTGGCTCGTTACTCACCTAACTTTTTCACTTCAACTTTCACGTATGTCTTCGCCATGGCTGATGCAGACCTCGTGCGTGGTTGCTTCCTTGCACAAGTCTAGCTGTCACTTGCTGGTCAAGCACAGTACCTACTGGTATCAGAGCGACCTACGTGGAAGATGGGCGGCGGATCGACCTGCCGCCCAGGTATTCTGGGCCAAACCCGCGACTGCCACTCTTGGCGTCGCATGTCCACCCCGCCGTCACGAACTACCAGCACAGCAGCAGCTAACTGCTGTAGCATCAGCAGCAGCGGGTGACGACAATCTGCCGTTAGGGCTCTTTGGTCTTCCCTTCCCCTTGCTGGTTGGGCTCCCCTCTATTCCTGGGTTGGGTGGGGTCGGAACAGGTACCTACAGGTGTTCCCACGGCCTTCCCATATTTCCCACGCCCACTGGGGCGGGGGAAACGCTACCGAAAATTTTTCGGCAGTGTGGGGGGTCCGTCGCCGTCTCCTAGCAGCATTTGCAGCAGCTGCAACGTGAACAACAGCTCAGCTTCCGCAGCTCAGCAGCAGCAGCCCCGCAGCATCTCAGCAGTAGTGGCTCTAGCTCAGCAGCTCCGTAGCATCAGCCCAGCAGCAGCTCAGCAGCAGCAACTCAGCAGCAGCTAAGCAGCAGCTCCGCAGCAGCATCTTAGCAGCAGCGCAGCATCAGCTCAGCAGCAGCTCAGCAGCAGCTCAGCAGCATCTCAGCAGCAGCTGTAGCACAGCCGCTCAGTGGCAGTAGCTCAGCAGCAGCTCAACAAACAACTCAGCAGCAGCTCAGCAGCAACTCAGCAGCAGCTCAGCAAACAGCTCAGTAGCAGCTAAAGGCAGCAGCAGTAGCAGCAGCAGCAGCACTGCAGTAACAGCACGGCAGTAGCAAGCAACGTGACATGCAGCTGCGCTCCCAGCCTCTCTTGGCGCACGACCAGCAGCCTTGTAGCAGTCTCCGCACCACCGTCTGGTGGTGGACGCCGTCACGCTGGCGCACTGGGAGGATCTCGGTGGCGACTCAGGGGAGAGCTCGGCATGGCAACGCCACATCCACCGTGACACCGCCTCCGTTGAGGCAACCTTACCATCACAGCCAGTGCGGTCCTCCATACCGGTAAGCTCACCTCTTTCCCGTTCTCCTGGGGGGTTGAGCATCCGCACATTAGCGGTGGGATGGACGCCGCAGCTGCTCGCGTATCCTCTGTCATAGGTCACGACGTTGTCGCCGTGGCCACCAGGATTACACGCACGGCCTTCGCGGTAGTCGACGCTGCAGCAGTAACCGCCGCCACACTTGCTGCCGCTGCCCGAGCTTCTCACGCCTCCGCCTCAACCTCGGCAGGACGCGCTGCTGAGTCATACACCGAAGCTGCCGTTGTAGCCAGTCCGGTGGCAGCCGCAGCTGCAGATATATTCACTCCGGTTGTTGTAGCCGCCTCTGCTGTTACTTCTGCGACTGCCTCGGCTGCGTCTGCCATGTCTGCGGCCCCTTCCTCCATTCGTACCTCCACCTCCGGTGCTGTTGCTGCTGCCTCATCTGCTCCTTCGACCGTCACCAGCGTCATCACAGCGGCCATCTCCATCGTTGTAGCCTTCACCACTCTTGGAGCCGTCCTCATCACCGGAGCGCTTGCTCTGGTGATCCCCTTTACATCCACTGTCTCCGTTGTCTCAACTACAACCGCTGCTGCTGTTCCACCACTCCTTGCCTTGTTGCGCGCGCCTCCACATCCTTCTGCTTCTGCTTTGTGAGGGTCCTCGGATGCTGCTCTGTCTCCTTGCCTCCTTTCCTCTCTTGCGGGATCTTCTTGCTTGTCTGATTGGGGTCAGGCTGTCCTGAAGCACACATCCCTCGTGCCTTGGGTACGTCCAGTTTTCCCACGCCCACTGGGGCAGGGGAAACTCTGCCAAAATCTATCCGGCAGGACCTCGTCGTCGTCACCATGCCGAGTGACGACGAATCAGTCATAGCTGACCTGCAGCGCCAGCTGCGCCTCGCTCTCGAGGCGCAGCATGAGGCTGAGGACCGCCTCAAGCTCGCCGATGACAATCGCGCCGCCTTTGCTGATGAGGTTGCAGCTATTGTGCTTAAGCACCTCCCTGCTGCTTCCGTCCCCACCGCTGCTGCCAGTGCTAGCACCACTGCGGCTGCTTCCTTCACACCCACTGCTTCTAGCACCGCTGCCGGAAACACTGTTGTCACGCCTTCCGCTGCCAATCCCACTCCTGTCACGCGCCAACAAGATTTTTTCTCGCAGCTGTCTTTCCTGTCCGCCGGACTCGTCTTCTCCTCCTGGGAAACCAGCTTCAGCGCCTGGGCCCAGGGGGAGCGTCTATGGGAATACTATTTCCCAGCTGTCGCACCTTTACGCCTGTCGCTACTGAGTCTGCACGCGCTGTCCGTGCCCTCATTGCTACTGCGCCAGAGACGCTTGTCGACGAGGTCGGTACCTACAACGCCGATCCCGTCGTGCAGCGTCTAGCTGATCCTGTTGGCGCCTACACCATGCTTCACCGTCGCACCACAATCACTGGTCAGGCAGCCCAGAGTGCCCTCATTGTGCAGTTCAACATGCTCATAATGTGTGCTGACGAGTCGGCACAGGGAGACCTCTAGCCTCTGGCCCTCTGTCAGACCATAAGGGAGACCTCTGGCCCTCTGTGACAAGGGAGACCTCTGGCCACAGTGTCACACTGACACTGCCCTTCGTGGGGACCCCCCGGTCATGTTCTTGGACTTCCGTCCGCATCTGTTCCGTGGGTTGAGTACTGGCAGTCTGTCGTTCTTCCTCGTTGCCTGTCTGTCTGTGATTCTGCTCCACCCTCTGTTGGCACTGTTGCCACCTGTGGCGTCCTTCCTGGTCTTCGTGTCTCCGGTGGCTTCTGGGTTCTCGACTCCGGGGCCACCCACCACATGACCTCTGTTCGCTCAGAGTTTGTCTTGTTGGGTCCCGCTGGTTCCGTCCGCTTTGTTCGTACTGGTTCTGGTCAGATGCTGCCTGTCCAGGGCGTTGGCGTTGTCCGTTTTGTTGGTCCCGGTGGCGTGCTGTTTCTGCCCGACGTGCTGTATGTGCCTTCTTTGGAGCTCAGCCTGTTGTCCATGCCCTCCCTTGACGATCAGGGCATGGATTTCTCCGCCAGTCAGGGTGTTGGCACTGTTTGCATTCGTTCCACTGGTCGCATCATTCTGCGGGGGGTTAAGTGTGATGAACTCTACCGTGTGCCACTCATTCCTCCCGCTCCCCACTCTGTTGGCTCCTCTCTTGCTCACGTTGCACCATCTCTCTCACCCGCTGACATCCAACTCTTGCATCGTCGTCTTGGCCATGTTCACAGTGATGCCATCTCCAGCATGCTCTGTCTCCAACCTGCTGTTGGGCTGTCACCCTCCACCTTTCCTTCGCCCTGTTCCTCAGAATGTCTAGACTGCGTCCAAGGGAAAATGCATCGTTCTCCCTTTGCTTCCTCTGACTCCCGGTCCTCCCACCCCCTTGCTCTTGTTCACGCTGATGTCATGGGTCCTCTCTCCCATGACTTTCTTGGGGGTGTTGGGCGTTATGTTTTGTGCCTCACTGATGACTTCTCCCGCTATCGCTGGGTCTTCGCTCTTCGCCAGAAGAGTAACGTCCCTGCTGTCATTGAGTCATGACTTCGCCAGGCTGAACGATCTTGTTAGCGCTCCGTACGTGTCTTCCGCAGCGACCGCGGCGGTGAGTTCCTTGGTCCCACCGCCCGGTTCCTTGAGTCTCAAGGGGTGTGTTTGGAGACCTCCACTCCCTACACACCCCAACAAAATGGATTCTCTGAGCGTTGGAATCGGACTCTTACCGACGGCGTCCGTACCCTTCTGTCTGAGTCCGGTCTTCCTCCTCTGTTCGCCTTTGAGGCCATGAGTTACATGACCTGGGTTTGGAATCACGTCCCGCACGGGCCCCTTCCCCGCTCGGTCACGCCTTTTGAGCGTTGGTACGGGACCCGTGCTGACCTGCGACTCGCTCGCGTCTGGGGTAGCGTTGCGTCCGTCTGGCTCCCTGAGGACCTTCGTGACGGCAAACTCTCCCCTCGTGGGCGCCTCTGCCCTTTCTTGGGCGTGTCTGCCCAGTCCAAAGCCTGGCGCTTCTGGGACCATGAGCGCCAGCGTGTCATTGAGTCTCGCGATGCCCTTTTCTTCGAGTCTGTCTTTCTCCGTGACCTCAGTCGTCACTCTACGGCCGCCTCCCTGCTGCCGCTCTCTCGGTTGCGGGGGGAAGTCGGGCCTGCGGCTCCCGCTGTCCCTGCAGTCCCTGCTGTTGTCCCTCCCTCGCAGCCTCCACCCTCGAAGCGGCCTTCGTCGTCTGGCACTGTGACTCCTTCCCTTTCTCCGTCCATGATGTCCAGCTCGCTCGGAGCTCCTGCGCCTCCTGTGTTGTCCTCCCCAGTTCCGTCTGAGTCCATTTCTCCTGCACACTCCTCAGCGGCTCCGTCCAGTCCGCTTACCCCTGCTCCGCCGTCGTTTGGTGACCCTCCTGGTCCTGCTCCGGCGCAGAGTGCCCGCTACGATGACGCATGGCCCATGGGAGAAGTGGGCCGCGGAAGTTCAAGGACCAGGATCGACGAGCAGTGGGATTGGATCCTCATCGCTCTGATACCAGTAGTTGCTAGGAAGTTGCTAGCCTAGCTTATCCGGGTGTGAGGATGCATGGTTACACCACAAGCACCAACGCAGAGGATACGCCATGGATGCGGCAACTTGTTTGCAAAGTTCGAGATCACACCAAGACAAGTGAGTGTGTAGGGAGAGCGAGCGAGAGTAGGACCAGTGAGCGCTCACCCACCACGAGCAACAAGTTCGGGTGAGTGAGTGCCGCCACCCGGGGGTCGAGCCCGACCACTCGGAATTAACCGAGGGCGGCTACTCACCGATGCACGGCCAAGACCGGCACGGTGGCCCCCTAAGGATCAGCACCCGGGAAAATGCAGCTCCCCCATCACATGCAAAACAAGTGAAAACGATGCAGGGCACGACAGTGAGAATGTACAGGCCCTAACATCTACCGCATCACAGGAATCATGAAGAAATCATGCAATAGTCATGTGAGTGCCAGAGGGCACCCCTGGGTCCATCAGCAGCTTGGGGACGTCAATGGCTTCAACCAGCATAGACGCGCCAGTCAATTCCCCAGGTGATCCCATGGTCCCTTTAATTTGTACACGTGCGTGTGCATAATGTGAGAGGCAAGAGGGCACAGAGTTGTGAGTGACCAACGAACTTCAACACCTAGACCACCTAAGAGCCCCCTGGGTATCTTCCGACAAAATAGTCTTGGCCATTGTCCCAATTGTATCCATGGTAAGCAAGCACATTAAAATGATGTAAGCATGCGTGCAGGGTGAGAATGCCAGTGTGGAGCTGCTTGCAAGGTTCTTGGCTGTATCAGGTTGCCCGACGAGAGATTACGCACTCACGACAGTGTCCAGCTCAAAATGCAACCTCTTCTCTGGCCAGTCACCTACATAGGTGTGGTGGGTGTGCGACAAGGCCAGAAGTCACCACGTCGGGATTGACACATAAGCCAACAATGATGCCCACACCAACATTGAAGCTGCATCGTAGTAAAAAAACGACGATAACAATGCAACGTGGAAAGAGGTAAGGTACATACTCACCAAAAGAGGAGCCACAACGAGAGAGGGGGGG
>SZWC01012002.1:2303-13233 GCA_023375785.1 Penium margaritaceum
CAACTCACACACACACACACACACACACACACACACACATTTATGCAGTGGAATGAGTGTCATTGTTGTTCCTGAATAATGATGTGATGTGAGTCCTCCGCTTCTGTTTGTACAGCTTATTGTGACCACTCGTCTGTGTCGATGCTCATATAGATGCTTAATGCAGAGCCAGGTGGCACCGGAGTACATAGATGGCGTGGCGCAGCCCACCTACAGGTGCTAGAAAGCCGTCACAACGTCTCTAGTGCTAGATGGGGCACTCTGCACCTTTTCAGCAATTTCTAGAGTTTTTATTTTTGTTTTTGCTTTTTTCTTTTTTTCCGGTGCATTGGCTTTCAAGTCCAATTTTCATGTTTTACATTGTGTCTCCACCAATCGATGTTGGAGATGTGCGTTTGACCAGTTGACCATTTTGACCAGTTGTAGCGTTCGGCTTGATATGATTTATCTCTAGGTTCAGACAATATTGTGATTGGATGCATGTGTGCAACATAAGGGCCAAAACAGTTATACTGGGCCGGTTTTAGGAAAAGCTGACAGTACTACGTGTGTCACCCCGATGTACATCATGACAGGTACTTCTGTTGTGTGCTTTTCAGCTATCATCTCTGTACAATACTTAGCTATTCGAGCTTATGAGACTTTATAGGTCTCCCTAGCCTAACCCTTGTTGTTCCTTGCACCTGTTTGCTTGCTAGTAAGTCAGCAAACTGGAGTTTCCCCAGGAAGGAAAGAAAGCTTCCTAGCAGTTTCTCATGGTATCAGAGCAGCAAAGCATCCCTTGCTGAGCTTCGCAACAGAGATGGAGCCATGGCAGTAGCAGTGAGAGTCACACCTATAGCCACGGTTCTAGGGGGATCCATCAAGCCACGATGACCCGCTGCAGGAGATTGCAGGAGTAGAGACTCCCTTGAAAAAGAACCCATAAATCTGCATCACAACACCACCACCATGGGTGTAGCAAAGGGTTGTCCAACCCTCTCCAGCAGCAGTTGGGGCACGTGATGTTACTAAGTTGTCTATGAAGCTGAATTTAGGTTGTACCTCCCCCTCCCCCACCATATGTGAGAGCAGAACGACCCCAAATGACAACCATTTTGGTGTGCATGAGCTTGTTAGAAATCCTTGGTGATACCCTGTCCATTGCAATAATTTTTTCTTCACTTTGTTCCATGTTGGATGTTGGAAATGTAAACACTCTCTCAGATGCAGAATGTTTTTCCGATTTTGGGCTGAGATGAAAAAGTGACATTTTTTTACCTTTTGTAACAATCATTTTGACCAAACTACCACCAAATCCTTTAGCATCCTCTGTTGCATCATCTCTCCTAATTATGCTTGATTCGGAGAACCTTCATGCTGATGTCATCATTGTTGGTGATGATGTCATCACCAGCACTTTGCCAAAATTTTCGCTGAAACATAAGTTTTTGGCAGCAGTTCATATCTTGGAGAAATGGTATTGGATTTTCACTTTGACAAATTTAATGATAGGACCCTACCCAGCGCCCCCATGGCCCCGATCCATGACAATGGCAAGGGGCTAGCAGACTCCTCCTCTTCCTCCTCCTCGGTCAGAGTCCACGTCCATAGTCACTCGCAAACAGGCTTTGTTGGGTGCAGGGTGAGATTTGCCACTGAGAAACTGCCACAAAGCTTCCTTGTTGCCTTGATGTCACTTAAGTGGTCACACTGTCCAGTTAGTTGACATACTAGCAAGCAAGCACGTACAAGAAACAACAAGGGTTAGGCTAGGGAGACCTGCTAGTCTCATCAGCTCCAATGCCTTACTAATGCAGAGAGAAATGAGAACTGACAAGCAGACAATAGAAATATTGGACGCAGAAATGGCGGATGTCGCACGCGACAGTATCAATCTGCCATGAAACAAGCCCAAAACTAATGTTTTGGCCATAACTCTTTGCATTGCATCCAAATGCAACACCGTCTGAACCTAGAGGTGTAGAATCCTGAGCTATACACTATAACTGGTCACATGCAGAGGTCCAGCACTGATTGGTGGAAAAAAAACATGCCACTCAGGCTAAGGAGCTAATCCACTGAGAAAACTGTGGCGACAACAAAAAAAATTGCCGAGCACCCTAGCAAGCACCCGGGACGTTGTGGTAGCTGTCTAGAAGCTCCTGGTGGGTGGGGTTATCACCTGTGAGTGCTTCGATGCCAGCTAGTTCCGCATCAAGAGTCTGCATGAGTATGGTCACGTCCGAGTGGTCACAGTAAGATGTATAGGCAGACAGGGTCGGCTCATGTCGAAGCACTCTACCATGACCCAATGGTACGCATGTCCATACACATGTAGAATGGACAAAATTCCATAGTGAGATGGTCAACAGTCCATGCTCACACCATGAACTTTCTGCACACCAGTGCCTTGACCAGGAAGTGAGCATGCTGCATGTCCGTGCCGACCCAACTGACATATCTCACTTGTTTTTCAACAAGATCATGCACAAGTAATACTCAACAATGTGATTTTTGCATGCATGAAACACACCAGAGTTCTCTGCAATGGCAAAAATACTCTGGTTTTCATAACACAGATGGAAGGTACAGACTTATGCAACTCACGAAACAGACATTAGGCCACACCGCCTCAGCAGCCCCTGTCCCTAACACAACATAATCAACCTCTGATGAGCTATGTGCAATGCAGAACTGCTTGCCATTGCGCCACAAAACAATGGTGCCACCTAACAGGAACATGTAGCATGTAAAATTGTGCCCATCAAGGCCCTAGGCCAAGTCACTATTAGTGCAGCTGTCAACTACCACCAAACACTGCCGTAAAAAATAGAGTATGGGGTACGGCGTGGGAACCACATATTACACCACTCGCACATCTGGGTGAAGGGCTTGCACCCGAGGAAACTACAAGATCTTTGCAAGGAGGTTGGCAATGTCAGTTTGCGTGGTCGCAACCAAGTATGTCAGAGAGCCAATGAGGCGCAAGTACAAGGTCACATGCACTGTCTCTCCCTGCTATGCTAGATAATCCACCTTCAGGGCATTCTGCCCGTTACGTGTGTTGCGGATGGAGGCTGTGGGAACTGCACCAAGGAGATTAATGAAATGCTTCTCGACAATGTGGGTGTAACATGCTTGATACAAAAAGAGTGTCCGCCACCCACGACCACGTATGATCTCCATTCCAAGGAACATAGTTACAACACCAAGGTCCTTCATCCTGTAGGTAGCCTGAAGGAGTGGCTTGGCATCCTTCATGGCCTCCATCGAAGAAGAAGCAATCAGGAGGTCATCCACATCGACCAGGATGGTGCTGAAACTCTCAGTTGTTCATCTAAGAAAGAAGAGAGAAACTACTAGGAAGCTTCCTAGCCATACTGCCACTGACGCAGTGACAGTGTCCAGTGAGATGACGCACTACCAAGCAAGCAGGTACAAAAAACAACATGGCTTAGGCTAGGGAGACATAAGCTCCAGTAGCTTAGTGATGCAGAGAGAAATAAAAACTTACAAGCACACAACATCAATACCTGCCATGGCGCACTGCGGGTGACGTATGCGACAGTGTTCACTTGCTAGAAAATTGGTCAAAAACTACTATTTCAGCCACAACTGTGTACACAGGCATCCAAACGCATCACTTTCTGAACCTAGAGATGTAGAATCTTGAACTAGAAGCTATAAATATCACATGCACAGGTTTGGCACCAATCAAGAGACACAAAATGTAAAACATGAAAATCAGGCTCAAAAGCCATTCCATGAAGAAAACTCTAACAACAGAAAAACAGCTACAGGGCACCCCAACAAGGACGCAGGATTCGTAACAACTTCCTGGGAGCTGCTCGCGGATGGGATCACCACCTTCCCATGTTCCGACACCAGCTGGGTCCACATTCAGGATCCTCACAAGCATGGACATAGCCGAGTGGTTGTAGCAAGCTGTACAGATTGAAGAGAAGGCTCACATCACATAACCGATGGTATGCATGTCCATATACATGTAGAACTAACACAGGTGTGCAACAAGATGCTCAAAATTCCATAATCACACACCTTATTATCAGCCACCCTTAAGCAAGGGACAGAGCCTGGCATAACCAACGGCCAACAAAAACTTTCTGCGTACCAGTGCCTTGTTGAGAAATTCAGCTCACTGCATGTCCATGCCATGTCCATGCTGACCTATATGATGGAGAGCACATGTTGCTCCACAACATCACACACAAAGTGATGAACAACAACAATGTGCTTTGTGCGTGCATAGATCACAGAAGTGTTCTCAGCAATGGCAAGAGCAGTTTGGGTTTCATAGCGTAGAACAATGCAAGGCACGGACTGACGCAACTCATGAGACAAGACACATGTTACAGCCATCCTACCTTAGTAACTTCAACTCCCTATGCAATCTACTCTGCCTTTGATGGGCTATGTATGATGTAATCCTGCTTGCCGCTTTGCCATGAGACAGTAGCACCACTCAACTGGAACATTTAGCCTGTCCGATTGCGCCCATCAGGGCTCCAGGCCTCGTCACTGTTTGTGTAGCCGTCAAGTACCACCAAACAATATCGTCAAAAGTAGAGTCCAAGGTGCGGTATTAAATCCACATAATGTAACATTTGTACTGCCACATGAAGGACTCTCGTCCGAGGACACAAGAAGAACTGTGCAAGGAGTTTGACAGGGAAGGCAATGCCGGAGAGAGCCAATCAGATGCAAGTACAAGGTCACGCACACTGTCTTCTCCCGCTGTGCTGGATCATCCACCTTCAATGAATCCAATCCGTCAGGTGTGATTGGTTTGGAGGCTGTGGGAAATGCACCAAGAAGGTCTGCAAACCGATCCCTACAACGCGAGCATAATGTGCCTGATGCAGGAAGAGTTTCCGACATTGACGATCACGTATGACCTCCATCTCGAGGAACACAACCATAGGACCAAGGTCATTCACCACATTGGTAGCCTGAGGGACTGCCTTCATCTCCTTCACGGCCTCCATCAAAGGAGAAACCATCAGGAGGTCATCCACAGAGACCAGGATGGTGGTGAAGCTCTGACCTGTCCTTCTAAGTAAGAGGGATGGGTCGGCATTACTCTGCATGTAGCTTGCACGTGTTAGTGTGCTAGCACCGGTATGATTGCTTCAAGGCCTTGCACAAGTACTAGAACTTGTCACCCATCCTAAAGCTTAGTGGCTCGACCATGTACATCTCTCCCTCTAGAGTACCATGGAGGAGCACATTGTTCACATCCATCAGGTGTAGCCCCTAATCGTGGTGAGAAACAAGTGCAAACAGGACAAGAGAGGTGGTCATTCGGCCAATGGATGCAAAGTTTTTAGTGAAATTCCACCTTGAACCTGTGAGAACCCCTTGGCCATCAAGCGGCTTTGTAGAGATCATGTGAGCCATCGGGCTTCACCTTCTTGTGAAAGACCCACTTGGCATGTACGACCTTCCGTCCAGATTGGGGTTGAAAGCTCATAGACACCATGCTCACAGATGGATCTTAGCTTATACTCACCAGCAACATACCATAGCTTTGCATCCTCAGCTGAAAGTGCCTTCTTCAATGTTTTTGGATCAGGCGTCATCAAGAAATAGCATCGGGTGGCCAAAAACACACGCATCTGAACTTGACCTGACCACGACAGGTTCATCTAGGACATCGCAAGCGACCAAGAACTCATGGTTGACCAACTCGTGTCTAATAGGGCACGCTGGATGTATCTCAGTGTTGTCTACCTAGATACTTAGGCCATGGGCCTTCGTGCCAGGCTCGCCACTCTGAACATTGTGAGACAGGGGTCTAGGCAGCAATTTCTTCATCCGCTATGCACTAGACGCCAGTGGTTGAAGACGACCACCGCGCTCACAAGAGTAGTCAAATGCTAAGGTGCTCATAGCAGGCTGTATATAGGTGGCTGAGCCACAACTTCAGGGGTTGTGGACTTGCAAGGAAGGGAAGAGGATGCAAGAGAATCATGGAAATGTGTGACTTGAGATGCTATCACCAGTGTGGGATCATGTGTGGTATAGGAAAAAATAGAGGCACTGGACACAATGTGTCAAAGGGAACAGATGGTGAAACGAGATTAGGTGTGCCAGAGGAGGCTGGCACTGGCACTGGCACGAGATCAGGTGTGCCAGAAGGGACTGACACTCGCATGGGATCAGGTGTGCCAGAGGGGACTGGCACTTGCACGAGATCAAGTGTGATTCAGGGGACTGAGATGGCCACTAGATCCACAGCCAAGATGGTTGGATCGTCACCAGCCGAGGACCGGACCACAGGTGAGAAGGCCCAAAAAAGCGCCTTGAGAATCAACAATGTAATGGCGAGCGGGGTTCCGAAAGTGCCAGGCCTTCAATCACGGGGAGATGCCAAGGAAGGAAAACATGCAACCCCGACGTAAGACCTTGGACCTTGGACTCATGCTGGTTCTTGGTGTACCAGAAGTAGGCTAGTGACCCTCAAATGCGAGTGAGCCAGATATCGGCGCGATTGCAGAACCATGGCTCCTATGGCTTGACATGGTCGAAAGAGGACGATGCGCCAGGCGGTTTGAGAACCACGTCATAAAGAAGAAACTCTAAAATGCAAAGGATTCTGGAAGACCGCACTCAGATCACATGGCACGGACTACATCCTCCATGGTGTGGTTCTAGTGCTTTGCCACATCATACTATTGTGGTGTAGCAGGGGCAAAGAGCTGGTGAAAAATACTATGCCTAGCAAAGAATGTGTCCACCTTGCCTAAGAAATCACCAATACAATCCGAGCGGAACGTGTGAAGGGTGTGACAAGACTAACACTCACTCATCACTAGCTAGAGACGAACCGTCAGGGCAAAATCACTCTTGTGGCGGAGGCTGTAGACCCATCGTATCCTAAGTGAAGTCATCAGTCACGGTAAGAACATATCGACACCAATCAGAGAGAGAATCGACAATGAGGGAACTGAGGAGGTCTGAGTGGAAAAACTCTAGTGGATGTGGTATCCAGAAAATACAATGAGGTTAAGTGAAGCGATGCATCCGATGCATCCTGGACGCAGAAAAGACAGTTAGTATTGGATGGCTTCTCAAAGGATCTCCCATCAAGACGGAGGGCTGGCTGAGTCTGAATGATCATGGACATAGTGTACAAGGTCACATGGCAGAGGCGGCTATGCAGCAAGCACTGGTGCTCAGGAGAGAGAACACCAGTGACAAACACATGTGCAGAAGAGAGAGGAGGAGAATAAGTAGAGGGAGTGTAACAAGATACAATATATAGGTCATCAACAACGGAGGCACGAGGCAAAATGGTACGTTTGTCAAGAGCAGGAACTGTGGTAGAGTCACCATAATTCTCAACAGTAAGACACATCCTAATGCATGCATGAATAGAGAGCTGGCTGAGCTCAAGAGCATGGACAAATAGCAGATTGAAAATGTAGAAGGGGCCAGACGGACCATCGAATTGTTCTACCCCAACTCCCTAGACATGTAGCGATTGATCAGACCCTATGTGAACAAAATGAACGGAGGCAACGGGACTAAGCATGAAAAAATCACAACGTCAGCATCTCATATGATGAGTGGCACCTGAGTCAATGATCTAGATGCAACGCGACCCACCAGTTGTTGTCAAAACGAAACAATGTGCCACAGATGAATCTACCTCTGTGGGAAACTCAGCAAAGAACTCTGGGCAATGACAAACGACACACAATTGTTACTCACTAAGCCAGTCGACCCTGTCACGTCCATCCTCATCACAAGCCGACTAAGCCCCGCCATAAACTTCATCATGGGCACCAAACAAAATAGGAAACACTGTTTGGGAACCAACCGACTGTCAAAACACACTATCACCTCCCAGAGTGCGAAGGGCCGGAAACTGAAGAAGATCAGTTATCATATGGTCCCAAAGATCCATGACTTTGGCAACACTCCGAGTGGTAGAAGATTTATCTATAGCGACGGTCGCTGCACGATCTGCTTGGGTGGTGATGTCTGTTGGGTGTGCACTACTTAGAGGCCACGTATGATCTGGCTCCATTCTAAGTGCTGCTCGCCGGTTGCTACTATTGCTATTTATGATGTCCCTTGCCGCGTTTTTTTCTCATTCTCCCCTTGTGTGGTGGCGGTCACGCCCTCAGTTGATGCGGATGGAGAAGAGGGAGGAGAAGAAGAATTGGAGGAGGAGTTGAGTGAGAGGGGTTGTTGGGGATGCAGTCGTCACTGCTACCAAGGGGCTCGCCTGATTTGCCCGAGCAACCTCCATAGCCCCCATCCTCCGGAGAAAGTAGTGCTAGGTCCAAGGAAGTAGCTAAAGGGACTCAGACTGTGCCTCTAATGTGTTAGCTACTGAGCTAACCACCTCTGGCAGAGAAGCCGCGAAACCGAAATGCTCACAAAGGTTTTTAGGCCTTCTTCCTTTGTTGACATGTGTCATGCACCCCAAACTTAATCAGGCATACACTTCACCTTCAAGAGTACTAACGCCTTAGCATTACATCTCAAGAAGAGCATAAGTCGTCAATACGCAAGAGAGCATCAAGCAAGGGTTGATTGATCAGCATGCAAGACAAGTCCTTTTATAGCTGTCTGTCCAGTCCTAGAACTCAAAAGCACATTCCTGGGAAGTGGCCTGAACCAGCCACGTCACCAATAGACTTGCACTGTGGGCTTGACACATAAGCATCCTAGTGCCAAGGTGACAGACCAACCATGTAGCGTCCAAGAAGCTACGGACTTTCTTTCTTGGAAGCTTCTACAGCAAACAAGATATGCATGGGGCCAGGATCAACCTCATGACCTCTCACTTGGCCAAATCAACAAAATGGCCAAGGTAACCATTCACCCACATGGTGTACTCACAGGTCATATCTCACAAGAGGCAGAGCATAGTTGAGTCACACTACAACGGATCTAGGGGTCATACCTCCACAAGGGGCAGAGCATTTCTGATCCGTCCTACAACACTGAACAAGGGGCAAAAACATTCAACAAATCTCTCCCTTGCACCTTGCGTCAGTGACCATCATCATTCGTCATCACTTGCGTTGACCATGCCGACACCTTGCCTGCCCGCCTGGTGGAGATCCTTGTCCAGTGGCTTCATAAGCATGTCAGCCCGGTTCAGCTTGGTGCCGACATACTCGAGCTCCACTGTCTGCTTGTAGACCAAGTCTCGAGCGTAGTGGTAGCGGATCTCGATGTGCTTTGTGCGCCTGGACAGGACGGGGTTCTTTGACATGTCAATGGCGCTCATGTTGTCAATCTTGATGACCGTCGCCATTGCCTGTGGTGCCTTCATCTCGGATAGCAAGCTTCGTAGCCACTGCATCTTTTTACACACCTCAGCCAAGGCGATGTACTCAGCTTCAGCTGTTGACAAAGAGACACATTCCTGCTTGCGACTTGCCCAACTGACTGTACCTCCATTCAACATACACACAAAGCCAGAGGTAGATTTTCTGTCATCGATATTCCCTCCCCAATCAGCATCAGTGTAGCACATGAGACGGAGTGATGCGGATCCAGCGATGCCTCCAAACTGGAGCCCCACGTGCCGCGTCCCCTGAAGGTAGCGCATGATGCGCTTCATGGCCTGCCAGTGAAGTGGACCGGGATTGGCCACAAACCGGCTCACCTGCCCAACAGCATGGGCTACATCTGGTCGGGTGGCGACCATGGCATACATCAGACTACCCACTGCAGACTGATATGGGATGCCCAGCATGTCAGTTTTCTCCGCTTCGTTGGATGGGGACATGGAGGTGGAGAGTTTGCACTCCGAGCTCATGGGTGTGCTGGCAGGTTTGCAATCTGCCATGTCGTATCGTTTGAGGATGGAGTCGATGTATTTTGTCTGGTTCAGGCTGATGGTACCTGCTGCTCTGTCGCGCTTGATTGCAATTCCAAGATAGAAGTCAAGAGGACCCATGTCCTTCATCTTGAATCTGCTACTCAGCTGCCCCTTGAGATCGTCTAGCAGCTGCGTTGAAGAGGAGCATAGAATCAGGTCATCAACGTACAAGGCGACCAACATAGTCCCTTTGTCACTCTCATGCACGTACATGCTAGGGTCATTGTCGCAGTGCATGAAGGACTCCTTGGCCATGAAGGTGTCCATCTCCTGGTACCAAAGTCTTGGCGCTTGTTTTAGCCCATAGAGTGCNGCCCTGAGGAGCATCAACCCCCTCCGGAACCTCCATCAATACCTCCTTGTCAAGTTTGCCGTAAAGGAAGGCTGTCTTGACATCCATCTGGTGGACCTCCATGTTCTCGGCAGCAGCAATGGCAAGCATTGACCGGATGGAGGCAAACGTCACAACTGGGGCAAAGGTCTCATCGTACTCTGCGCCAGGCCGTTGGGAGAACCCCTTTGCTACCACCCGTGCCTTGTACTTGTCTATCTTGCCATCCTGTTTCCTTTTTACTTTCAGCACCCACTTGGACCCCACAACGTGAGCCCCGGCAGGTCTGTCCACCAGCACCCAGGTCCCATTCTCTTCAATGGAGCTGAGTTCACTGCGAATTGCTTCGTCCCACTCTGCTTTGTCAGGCCGAGTGAGTGCCTCTGCGACAGACGTTGGCTCCACTTGAACCAAGAATGAATAGTTGAAGCCTGTCCATTCACCCCTATCTGCGTCATAATGCTACCGAGGTACTTTGAGGCGTGAACTGCTCCTTGAACCTGCTAGCTGGTGCTGTTGATGTAGAGGCTGGAGGTCTGGTTCGTCGTTGATGATGGGAGAGGCATCATCCTCACGTTCCGGAGGATCGCATACGTCGGAATCAGAGTCTGATTCCTCCGAGTCATCTTCACGAGCTCCTCTCCCTGTTGCAGCACCTATCCCATGCCATTGTGCTGGTGCTTCGTCTCCCTCTTCTAGGAGAGTGAGCCACTCTCCCTGTTCTGGAGCGTTCTCGAGTTCGAGATGCTCTC
>SZWC01012002.1:14572-36745 GCA_023375785.1 Penium margaritaceum
GCCTTGCCTTGAAGGCATGGCTCACACATGATCTCCGCTCCCTCCACCTCATCACCTAGCTCCATCCCACGCACTAGCTCCTGCTTTCCTATGAGCTCCAATGTGCGATGAGCCACGTGTCCAAAGCGCCTGTGCCACAGGTTCTTGGAGGATGTGCACAGGTTAGAATGAACAGCCCCGGTGGCTGCATTTGCTTGCGGTTTTGTTGCCAAATCATCTGCTTCCACTGCTTCCGCTGCTCCAACATGTCCTTCCTCATCTGAGTCTGCATCGCTGCTCTCCTCATCATCACTNAGTTATCTTAGAGACGGAGAGCAGGTTGGCTGTGAAGGAGGGCAAGTAGACCACCCCCTCTAGCTTGAGGTCGGAAACTCCACCGTTGACACCCACTGTGACCAGCTTGTCACCAATCCCCTCAGCTGCCTCAACCTTGCCGTTGGCGACTCTGAAGTTCTTGTTACACGGAGCAAGAGAGATGAAGTGTCTCTTCTCGTAAGTGGTGTGCTCGTTTGTGCCCGAGTCAAGGCCATAGGCTCCTGGCCTGAGTATCGCCCGTCCTTTGTTGGAGGCACACTCAGCCATCACGCTTCTGGGATCCTTCCCACCATTTCCCCTCGCCATTCATCCCCGTCTCCTCCCTCTCTCTTGGGTGCACGGCACTCTCGAGCCCAGTGTCCGGCCTTGCCACAGTTGTGGCAGTTTCCTTGGCGCTTTGCACCCCTTCCACTGTTGCTAGTGCTGTTGTTTCCCTTGTACCCAGAGGATGAGGTATTGCGGAAGGCGCCGCTGCTCCGTGAGGCAAAGGCAGCCATGTTTGCTTCACTACTGCTACGACGCATGGCTTCATTCCGCACATACTCAGAGACGGTGGTGTAGGAAACTAGATCTTCAGTCCACCCTCCAATCACTTTTATCATGGGGCCCCAACTTTCCGGCAGCGTCATCAGAAAGATCATGGCCTGCATGTCGGATTTCAGATCCCATCCCATGCCTGTGACTTGTTGCAAGAGCGTCTCAAACTTCTGCATGAAGGCGGAGACATCCTCCCCTTCACCAAGCCTCATGCTGATGAGGTTTTGTAGAATGAAGAGACGGTTGGCAAGTGAGGAGGACTGAAACACCTTGCCGAGTTTGGCGTATGCCGCGGCTGCCACTGTACAACCGCTGATGTGCGAAAGGACTGAGGGTTGTATGGAGGACACAAGAATGGCGAGAGCCTTCTTGTTGAGCTTGACCCATGCCACAAGGTCAGCACCCTCCTCCTTTGGTGCTGGGATACTTCCGTCAAAATATCCTAGCAGATCTCTGTCATCCATGATGATCTCAAACTGCCACTTCCAGAGTGCAAACCCCTCTCCATCAAACTTGAGGATGGGCGAATGATTCCCTGGTTCCCCTGTCCCTGCCATCCCCACAACTACAACTGCTTTAGCTGCTGCACCTGTTGTTGATGCCGATGAACCTGTGTTTGAGGCCGCTGTAGGCTGTTGGTGAGAAGAGGAAACTGCTTCCCCTGTTACCGTTGGCCGTTGCAAGCAGATGTAGGCTGATGTAGGCTGATGTAGGCTGATGTCAGCTCCCAAGGTAGAAAGGTGCAGATGTGTTGCATTCCCCTCCTGCTGATGTTGCCCTGCAAACATAGAAGTTGGGTGAGAGCGAAGGCGCTCTCACTGCTTGTGACCTTAGCGGTTGCGTGCGTGAAACTTCCCTAACCAGAGGAGTGGGCCCATAACCCTTTGTTAGCTACTGAGCTAACCACCTCTGGCAGAGAAGCCGCGAAACCGAAAAGCTCACAAAGGTTTTTAGGCCTTCTTCCTTTGTTGACATGTGTCATGCACCCCAAACTTAATCAGGCATACACTTCACCTTCAAGAGTACTAACGCCTTAGCATTACATCTCAAGAAGAGCTCAAGTCGTCAATACGCAAGAGAGCATCAAGCAAGGGTTGATTGATCAGCATGCAAGACAAGTCCTTTTATAGCTGTCTGTCCAGTCCTAGAACTCAAAAGCACATTCCTGGGAAGTGGCCTGAACCAGCCACGTCACCAATAGACTTGCACTGTGGGCTTGACACATAAGCATCCTAGTGCCAAGGTGACAGACCAACCATGTAGCGTCCAAGAAGCTACAGACTTTCTTTCTTGGAAGCTTCTACAGCAAACAAGATATGCATGGGGCCAGGATCGACCTCATGACCTCTCACTTGGCCAAATTAACAAAATGGCCAAGGTAACCATTCACCCACATGGTGTACTCACAGGTCATATCTCACAAGAGGCAGAGCATAGTTGAGTCACACTACAACGGATCTAGGGGTCATACCTCCACAAGGGGCAGAGCATTTCTTGATCCGTCCTACAACACTGAACAAGGGGCAAAAACATTCAACATAATGTGGGTCAATGGAAGAAGGTGAAGAGTTTGGTGTATTCCATTTGTGCACCAAGAATTCCGGAGATGGGACCCTCCGCTAGTGTCCAGCCGGTTATAGATGCGCAGAGCACGCCACCAATATGCTGCTGCCGACTTTGACTCTTCCCAGCACAGGGAGTGGAACTCCTTAAGGCTGGCAGCCCTCATCACGTGTGTCTTTGTGGAAAACAAGGTAAGGGTCAGATCCCATCCACAATGAGGGAAAGCCCTGTCACTGATCCCAGGTGCGCCCAGGAAAGGACGAATGTTGACAACCATCTCTTGAGGAACAACATAGATCAGGACGCGTATGGCTCTCGCTGTTTCTTTAGTATGGCAGACATCAGCGGTCTGGTACTGGCTCAGGTAGAAATGCAAAGCTCCCTCTACGTCAGCCCTCATATGGAAAAGCACCTCCCAGCAGTCCAACCTAGCATCACTATTATAACAGGGTGGCAAGGTCTTGAATTCCTTTGGTTGCCACTCCAAGAGGAGTAAGGCCTCAAGCACTATGAAGAGCGCCTGTGGAATGGGAAGGCCACTGAAGGAGATGCTATTCATCCGTCTCAAGGGAGTCTGAGGTGCTGGTGCCACTGATGCAGCTGCAGGTGTGCGCTGTTGGACGGGGTCGAGGTGATCCAGTTGCGTATGAATCACATGTGTCCATGCATGTACCTCCTGATGCTTTGGATCCTGCTCAGCAAAAATCTACTGCTGCCTAGCATAGCCATTGTATGTAGTCAGATGCCCTTGCGGTGTACATCAAGCTGTGCCAGATGGAGTCTGTTGTAGTCTAGATAGGCTCTGCAGCAAGGTCTAGATGTCCAGGAGAGTGGCAAACTGCTCCTGTTGCCGGCACCTAAATTCATCATGCGCCTATTGCAATTCGTCAATCGCCTGAGTACGTGTGCTTGAAAAGCTCAAGAAGGAGCTAGAGCTGGAGGGATCCACCGGCTCCTTTCCATTATCACTGCCTGGCGCCATGTGGTCGCTTAGTATGGTTCCGAATGTCAAAGTTGTTGAAATGAAGAAGTGACAACGTTTCTTGATGATTTAGAATGCTGGAGAAATGTGGCAGTTGGATCCAAAATAACTGATGTCAGCACACCTCATGATGCTCCACAGGTCTGTGCAGCCCGTGCATAGCCCTTGTCAGCACACCTTAGGGGCTATGCAAGGGCTGCACAGACCTGTGGAGCTGCTCTGTAGACCTGCAAAGCTATGTACAGCTGCATAGTAGTGCTGCTGTGTAGCACTACTGAGAAAAAACTACTGTATGGGAGCAGTGCTATGTAACATAGGAGTCTTGGATACGACTGATATGATATTGTTGTTGCTAGGGGTGTTGCTACTCCTTCTGTGATGTTTTAGCCACTACCACTGCTACGGTGCTGATGCTGCTACTGTTGTAACCATCGCTACAATGGATGCAATACTGTTGTTGCGCTGCTGCTTCCTCTGCTACTCACACTGTGCTACTGTTGCTGCTCGTGGTCATTGTTGCCTCTGCCGATGCTCGCTACTGCCGTTGCTGCATGTTGCCATACGATTACGTGCTTCCAGTGCTCAAAGCCGCTACCGCGAGTTGCCGCTGCTAGCTGCTTCTCCGTTCTTGTGTGTCATGGGTGGTAGCGAGATATGCTACTGCTGCCATCTAGTGCTGCTGCTGCCTCTTGGCGTGGCTTCTGCAACTTGTCGCTGCCACAGCTCTTGCTGCTAGAACAATGGAGGTAACTCACGCCGCCACTACTGGTGTTGATGCCCACTCTAGCAATTGTGTGGTGACGTCAATAATCTTGAAATTGGGAGGATGTCTCTGCTGCCAACGTATACTACGACCGGCCCCAAGATACGGCTGCTGCGGTGACTCCAACTGCTGCTACTGCTGTTGCGTCAATGCGGTTCAGCTTAGTGAGAAATGTCTCGCTGCTTTGATACCATAAGTAACTTCTAGGAATCTTCCTTGCCGCACTAGCATGCAAGCAGGTACAAGAAAGGGCAAGGGTTGGGCGAGGGCGATACGCACATTCTCATAAGATAAAATACGTTAAACATTGAGGGAGAGATGACAAATCACAAGTGTAGAGCATAAATACCTGCTGTGGCACACGGCGGGTGACGCACGCTGCAATGTCAATTTGTCTTAAGACCAGCCCAAAACCACTATTTTGCTGATTACCCTGTGTACATGCATCCAAAAGCAACATCGTCTGAACCTAGAGATGCGAAATCTTGATCTAGTCACTACAACTGGTCAGACACACAAGTCAGTACTGATCGGTGGATACAAAATACAAAACATGAAAATTGGGCAGTCCACTGAAAAACTCTAGCGATTGTAGAAAAACTATTGAGCACCTTAGCAAGAACTCGGGACGTTGTGGCAGCTTTTGGGCAGCTTCTGGTGGATGGGGTCACCACCCATCATTGCTACGTTGCTAGCTGAGTCTGCATTAGGGGTCTGCATGAGCATGGATAGGACCAAGTGGTCACAGTAAGCTGTACAGCCAGACATGGCGGCTCACATCACAACAGCAGGAGCTTCAGACTGAAGCATTGTAGGAGAAAGTGGAATCATTAAGAGGGAATTTAGGAGCCTCATATTTAGGCACTAAGAGGAGCCCCTGGAGCTGCATCATCTTTTATACTTAGTGCCACAAAATCAGTACCTCCTATCACGTGTTGACTCATAGGATGAGGAGGAGTTAGAGGATGACACACTTGAGGATGAGATTCGTGTCCTTCAGGAGCACATCCACCAGTTGCCTTTGGGGTCACAGCCTCCCACTCCACCACCTCCTTACCTTCAAGAGTAACCACAGTGTTCAGAGGTGTTCACTTATGGTGGTTTTTCTCTCAAGGGTGGTCTCCCTGTACCCTCCCATCCACTCCCAAGCCTGAGATCACCCTCCCCACGGAGGGGCAACCGAAGGACTTCGAGGCACCGATACCTCGCTACGACAACGACAATGACTTTGACTACTGGGAAAGCCTGTTTCAGGTGTGGCCTGACTGTGAGGACGTATGGTCCTACTACCATAGCTAGTACCAATCTTGCGACGCTCACCAGGTTCAGACAACAGCAAGAGAAATGCGTGGTCTGCTCAACACCATGGCACACCTGTGGTTGAAATCTGTTCCTTTCTTGGAAAGTCCGGGACCAGGACCGGAGCAGACCCGCGCCAGGATTGGGAGCTGGCCCTAACCTTGCTTGCTGCGGAGACCAACTCCGCAAGGGCGGCTTGACTGATTCAGTTCCCCTCCCTCTGCCAGGATCCCATGGAGCTTGCAGCTGTCTATCATTGGTGCACCATGTGCCTTTAGACATGCCTTTGAACTGGTGGCAAGACGTGTGAAGACAAAAGTGCTATAGAATAGAGGGTGGCTTTAGGTAGACAGGCACATGGAACCAACCATGGGACCAGAACTAATCAAGGCGCAAGGAGAATGAACAATGAGCATGCATGTGTGTTTTATGTTTTGAAGAGTGAGGGGCTAGTCCACCCAATCCTCCATCCCACAAGTGAGAAATCACTTGTGGAGATCACACTGTCAGGGTTGAACCCGATGGTATACACCACACACTTAAAAGAGCGCTACCAGTGACCTAACCTACAAAGTCAAGGGTTCTGAGTTCTTGTCCAAAGCAAGGAACACAACCAATGAGTCCTAAGACTATCAAGTAGATGCTACCACAGGGAGGACATGCGTGACGTGGCTCTGGGAGATGATTTCTTCCAGCTTGGTGGCCAAACACTGCACAGAGTCTGACGGTCCAGAGACCCCTCCTCTGATGGCACTTGGTAAAAGGTTGGGGGCCTGTATGAGCCACAATAGCAGTGTGAGCATGCATGAAATTTTCTTTGACCTCGGTGACAAGCGGTAGAAGAGCGGTTATGTCAAAAGATGTGGATTAAAGAGAAGGAAAGGATAAGGCAAGAGAGGATGTATCATTGGGTGCATGGTTGAGTGAGGATGATGAGATGCGTGAGGACGATTCAAGTGAGGATGGTGGTTTTTCAACAGGACTGGACCACATGATATAAGAGCTTTCTCAATGAGAACATGCACCAATACCAGAACGGACAGTGATCATGACAAGGGTGCCGAGTCAGTGGGTGAACTGACTGGTGGTGGAGAGTCACTTAAAATGACACAAGGCAAGGGAGATGATGGGGAGGAAGCCTCGAGTGCAGACACAAAGGCTGCAAAAGGTTCTGTGTTGGCGACAGGTGAGGAGGGAGGGGAAAGGAGGTCATGAAAACGGGCTTTGCTTGTGCCCATGCAAACTATTGCATAGGGAGGGACAGTGATAGTGGACGAGGTAGCAGTGTGAGAAAGGAACATGGGAACACAGTTTATTGGACAATACAAACAATGACACCAACTATGACCGGGCGTATTGCAGAAATGGCGACAAAACTAAAGGGGTGACGAATATGGTGGAACCCCTAGTGAGTCTGATGCAAAACGAGGCCAATGAGCGCACAGGAGATACTCATCGTCTGTCAGGGAAGGCGCGGTAGGGGGTGCGGGTAGACGCATGGGAGATGGGAGACATGATTCTGGTTGAAGCGACAACCCCAAAAATTGGGAAGAAGAAACATACGACATGGTAGAGACGTGAATGGGACAAGACTATGTCACAAGGTAACCCATCACACCACGTCAAGAAACGAAACAGTAGAGCACGATGCGGCACAATCTCTCTCTCTCTCTCTCTCTCTCTCTCTCTCTCTCTCTCTCTCTCTCTCTCTCTCTCTCTCTCTCTCGCTCTCTCTCTCTCTCTCTCTCTCTCTCGCTCTCTCTCTCTCTCTCTCTCTCTCTCGCTCTCTCTCTCTCTCTCTCTCTCTCTCGCTCTCTCTCTCTCTCTCTCTCTCTCTCGCTCTCTCTCTCTCTCTCTCTCTCTCTCGCTCTCTCTCTCTCTCTCTCTCTCTCTCGCTCTCTCTCTCTCTCTCTCTCTCTCTCGCTCTCTCTCTCTCTCTCTCTCTCTCTCGCTCTCTCTCTCTCTCTCTCTCTCTCTCGCTCTCTCTCTCTCTCTCTCTCTCTCTCGCTCTCTCTCTCTCTCTCTCTCTCTCTCGCTCTCTCTCTCTCTCTCTCTCTCTCTCGCTCTCTCTCTCTCTCTCTCTCTCTCTCGCTCTCTCTCTCTCTCTCTCTCTCTCTCGCTCTCTCTCTCTCTCTCTCTCTCTCTCGCTCTCTCTCTCTCTCTCTCTCTCTCTCGCTCTCTCTCTCTCTCTCTCTCTCTCTCGCTCTCTCTCTCTCTCTCTCTCTCTCTCGCTCTCTCTCTCTCTCTCTCTCTCTCTCGCTCTCTCTCTCTCTCTCTCTCTCTCTCGCTCTCTCTCTCTCTCTCTCTCTCTCTCGCTCTCTCTCTCTCTCTCTCTCTCTCTCGCTCTCTCTCTCTCTCTCTCTCTCTCTCGCTCTCTCTCTCTCTCTCTCTCTCTCTCGCTCTCTCTCTCTCTCTCTCTCTCTCTCGCTCTCTCTCTCTCTCTCTCTCTCTCTCGCTCTCTCTCTCTCTCTCTCTCTCTCTCGCTCTCTCTCTCTCTCTCTCTCTCTCTCGCTCTCTCTCTCTCTCTCTCTCTCTCTCGCTCTCTCTCTCTCTCTCTCTCTCTCTCGCTCTCTCTCTCTCTCTCTCTCTCTCTCGCTCTCTCTCTCTCTCTCTCTCTCTCTCGCTCTCTCTCTCTCTCTCTCTCTCTCTCGCTCTCTCTCTCTCTCTCTCTCTCTCTCGCTCTCTCTCTCTCTCTCTCTCTCTCTCGCTCTCTCTCTCTCTCTCTCTCTCTCTCGCTCTCTCTCTCTCTCTCTCTCTCTCTCGCTCTCTCTCTCTCTCTCTCTCTCTCTCGCTCTCTCTCTCTCTCTCTCTCTCTCTCGCTCTCTCTCTCTCTCTCTCTCTCTCTCGCTCTCTCTCTCTCTCTCTCTCTCTCTCGCTCTCTCTCTCTCTCTCTCTCTCTCTCGCTCTCTCTCTCTCTCTCTCTCTCTCTCGCTCTCTCTCTCTCTCTCTCTCTCTCTCGCTCTCTCTCTCTCTCTCTCTCTCTCTCGCTCTCTCTCTCTCTCTCTCTCTCTCTCGCTCTCTCTCTCTCTCTCTCTCTCTCTCGCTCTCTCTCTCTCTCTCTCTCTCTCTCGCTCTCTCTCTCTCTCTCTCTCTCTCTCGCTCTCTCTCTCTCTCTCTCTCTCTCTCGCTCTCTCTCTCTCTCTCTCTCTCTCTCGCTCTCTCTCTCTCTCTCTCTCTCTCTCGCTCTCTCTCTCTCTCTCTCTCTCTCTCGCTCTCTCTCTCTCTCTCTCTCTCTCTCGCTCTCTCTCTCTCTCTCTCTCTCTCTCGCTCTCTCTCTCTCTCTCTCTCTCTCTCGCTCTCTCTCTCTCTCTCTCTCTCTCTCGCTCTCTCTCTCTCTCTCTCTCTCTCTCGCTCTCTCTCTCTCTCTCTCTCTCTCTCGCTCTCTCTCTCTCTCTCTCTCTCTCTCGCTCTCTCTCTCTCTCTCTCTCTCTCTCGCTCTCTCTCTCTCTCTCTCTCTCTCTCGCTCTCTCTCTCTCTCTCTCTCTCTCTCGCACACACACACACACACACACACACACACACACACACACACACACACACACACACACACACACACACACACACACACAGAATCTTTGCCTTTGTCTTCTCCTTATCTTTCTCATTCTTGTTTCCTTTTTTTCAGTTTGATGGATGGCTGCGGTTACTTCTGCGGCAGCTGCTACTTCCACTGTCACTGCTACTCCTACCGCTGCTACCACGTTTGCAGCTGCTTCTGCGCACCGTCAGCATTTTTGTTGCTTGCTGCTGCTACAGCTGAGGCTGCCGCTTGGCTTTCCACTCTGGCTGCTGCTATTGCTGTGCACAATCTGCACACTGCTGCCCGGTGTACTAGCTGTTTCTGTTACCGTTTTTTGGTGCTGCTGCTGCTAATACTACTCACCGTCGCCGCCGCCGTTGCCACTGATGTTGCTGATTGATGCTGCTTCCACTGCTGCTCCTTTTTCTGTGCCTTGCTTATGCAATGCTGCTGCTGCTTCTACTTGCTGCTGCGGCCCTGCTGCTCCTTCCGGCAGAGGCCCTTGGTCTCGCCCATTGCCGTGGCCTCTGGCGGGTGGCAGACCGGAGGTTTCACCCTTCGCGGCTTTGCCCATCGCGGCATCGGCCCATCTCCTGTGGCTCTTGGCCGTTTTCCTCTTCTTTTTTGTTTTTGCTCTTGCGGGTCTTTCGGCCAACCTCATGCACAAGCCGGCCCACTTTCTGACGGTTTTCATGCCAGTGCTACCAACTGGTTGCTCTGGCTTGTCCAGCAAGCCCTCCCAGTGGTCCCAGCTGTTAAAATGGTTGAATATGAAAAACGGATTATGTCCTCTATGTATGATTGCATGTGTTATGGGATTCTTGTCCCATCTCAGGTTAGAAGGTGGCGCGGTTGAACCCCATGGCATTCACCACGTTATCAGTGACATAACCTACAGATTCAAGGACTATGAGCCCGATTAAAAACCAAGGAACACAAGAAATAGATCCTCTGACTATCGTGGCTCCAACCAACAAGAAGCAACTACAGGCACTCGACGCCATCATGATGGGAACGCACTTGGACCAGGTAAATCTCTTCATGGGCTTTCACTTTGTTGCTCTCTCCAAGTTGTCGGAGTCACTATTTTGGTTTCCTTGGGCTCATCGCTACTTCCTCCAGGCAACATCTGCTCATGAGGCCGTTATCCCTCATCCGTAGAGTCCACTTGTTGCAGTAGATGGTGTGATTCCTCTGACACCTGTGTTCCAGTTTGCTAGTCCTACCTCCACCGTATCCTCCCCCTTCCCCTCTATCCCAAACGGAAAGACCTAGGAAATTACAGTGACTACACAGGGGAAGAAGGGAGACAGGATTCATGGCAAGGAACAACTGCAACAGGAGTAGAAACTGATGAGCAGTGAGAGTGGGCGTGCAGTCGAATACTTCAACTGCAGGGTTACTTCACTGCTACATGGATGTGAGCAGCCCCTTGACCGGCTGATGATCATGCACTGCCTCCAGGCAAAACACACGCAGCGGATAACCACCGGTGTCACCGATGTGGGCTGCGCAACGACCACAACTATAGCCGCTTAACCAGGGAGTAGTGGTGATCTAGATCTTCAGGATTGCATGATCACAGAGCTTTGTCAGCTGTTGGCACTTCATACTTAGGGAGGCACAAGTATGTTGTCACAGCTGGGTGGTCCTCAGAAAGCTTGTCCCACTGCATGTTTTTGTCTGTGATCATTCTTGTAGGGGAGCTCAGATAACTTGTGATGAGGATGGACTTGACAACAACGATTGGCTTGACGAGTCACAGATCCGTGATGTTCGTCGTTGTCCCAAGTTCTCTGCTGAGTGTCCAGCAAAGGCTAAGTGTCTTTTAGTCGTGTTATTCTGTGTCAACGAAAGGTTGTGAGCCAAGTGGCATCTAGATCATTGTTTCAGGTGCCACCCATCACATCGCCAGACGTTGTGATGACTTTGTCATGCTCAGTCCCGTTGCGTCCATTTGTCTGTTGTCACAGGTTCTGGTCAATCGTTTCCTGTCCTAAGTGTTTTTGTAGTACGATTCGATGGTCCCCTGGCCCCTGGTACATTTCTGATGTGCTCGTTGTCTCTGGATGCTCTCAACACTCGTGCTAGTGTTCTTTGTTTCTCAGTTGATGATGATCTGTATCCTGTTTCTTGTTGCGCTCCCTTTGTCCCCTCTCCTTCCTCTGCATCTCCACGTGTGTTTGTCACCGGTGTTCTCTTTCCAAAACAATAGTGTTTGCTACATTCACGCCTTTTTCATTTGAACTCGGACACTCTGTCCAAGCTCATTCAGAATCAGCAAGCCCTCTTTCTTAACATGGCTTCCTTTGAGAAGCCGTCGAAGACCAAATATTTCTTCTACATTCAGGGTAACATGCATCATTGGGAATTATCCTCACTCCACTTTCTACGCACAGTGTCCACTCAAGTTGGCCCACTCGGACCTTCTCAGTCCCCTTCTCTTCAAGTGTCTCTCAGATCGGGGACAATCTTTTCTCACCTTGTCTGATTAATTCACCCGGATGCGGTGGATCTACTGCCTCTACCACAAGAGAGATGCCGCCTTTGCGGTCTGTTTGTGGCTGGTGATGGCTGAGCGCCAATCTCGTCTCACCCTCTACACGTTCCGCTCGGATCGTGGTGGTCAGTTCTTTGACAAGATGGACTCACCTTAGGGTCACATGTGTGCCTTCCTTGTCACATGTGTGCCTTCCTTGTCACATGTGACCCAAAGGTCTCACCTTAGGGTCACATGTGTGCCTTCCTCGCCATTTCGCCGTATTCGAAAGCCTAGCACTTTTGGGACCATGGTTTTGTTGTGAGGGCTTTGAGACGACATTGCTCCACACAGAGATTGTGGTATCACAGGACTTTTAGAGATCTCGAGACTTCATTATCACTTAGGATATTGTTGGTGTGATGCATTTCTTACATTCCAACATCTAGGTTTGTGAGTGTGTAGTTGCTAGAGTTTATTTGGTGGTCAAGACCTGGGCACATGTTCCAGGGTCAGGAGTAGACCTGAGGTGGCTCTGGTCGAGACCCACACACCTGGTGGATCGTACCAGTGCGACATGGAGACTTAGAGCCTTGGACTAGGGTATGCATGTCGGGAGCTTGAGACGTGTTGCCCGGCGCTTAGTTATGTACCTTGCTTGTTGGTTGAGACCCGGGCACCCGGAGACATGTTCCGGGATCACGAGGAGACCTGTCTTGTGCATTACGGACGTGTCGGGCTCACCGTACTAGTCGTTCTGGTTCAAACGACGCGTCGTTCAGACGTCTGTACAGGAAGTTATGACCGGGTAAGTGTTTTAGCCTCGGCTGGTCCGTTCAAGCAGTTTGCGTAGTTTTACGTGGGTTGTGCCTGGTGCACAGCCAAACGCGCCCCTGGCTGCGCACCAGGACTCACAGCTCTTTAGTCAGCTGTTTCTCATTGTCTTAACTCTCTCTGCATATGTATTAATTTATGGAAGCACATGTGACACTCTGTTTGTGTCGCCTAGCCAAACCCTTGCCATTTCGCGTTCGACCTGTGTCGACGACGCGAGCTGACTGAGCACTGACGCCTAGTCAGTGGCAAGCGTGCTAGGAAGCTTCCTGGCGATCTCATTTTGGTATCAGTGCAAACGAGCCACAGCTCGTTGTGTTGTACAGCAGAGACGCAACAGCGGCAACAGTGGGTGGCAGCAGCGGCAGCCACCCATAGCAGCAGCAGCAGATCCTGGAAGGACCCACCACGACTACGTTGCAGCGGAGCAGTGGAGACAGAGGAGGCCGCGGCGGCAGCCGCAAGAAACGGCAGCAACAGCAGCCGTAGTACCAGCAGTGGCGAGAAACACCTGTAGCAGCAATGGGTACAGACAGCAGCCGTAGCAGCAGAAGCAGTAGGGGTAGCTGTAGTAGCATCGGCGGAGGGCAGCACCCACACCAGCAGCCGTAGCAGAAGTGACAGTGGCGAGCAGCTGTAACAGCAGCCGCGGAGGGCAGCAACCCCAACAACAGCTGCAGCAGTAGCAGCGGCTGCGAGTTGCTGCAACTGTGGCGGCGGTGACCAGCTGCAGCGGCAGCGGTGGAGGGCAGCAATTACACCAGCAGCCACAGCAGCAGCAGCAGTGGCGAGCAGCTGCAACAGCAGTGGCGGAGGGCAGCAGCCTCAGCAGCAGCCACAGTAGTAGCGGCGGATACAAGTAGCTATAGCTGGAGTGGCGGCGAGCAGCAGCCAGCAGCTGCAGCAGCAGCGGCAGCGGGCAGCAGTCGTGGCAGCAGCAGCAGCAGTGGCGGCGAGCTGTTGCACGCGTACTCCGTGACTGTAGCAGCAACAGCACGTGCAGCAGGAGCAGCAGGCAGTAGCAGCAGACTCGGTAGCAGTAGCAGCAGGCAGCAGCAGCGGTGCACAGTAGTAGCAGTGGCAACGGCGCTTTGTCATGTGTGCTGCAGCATTGGAAACATCAGCACACGCAGGAGCAGGTGAGGCAGCCGCGAAAGCAGCTGTAGCTGGCCCCATCGTTGTTGCAGCAGCAGGAAGCTTCCGTGCAGTTTCCTGCTATGATGGACTCACCTACAACGGCGGGAGGGGGGACCTTCGAGCAGCTTGCCCACGGGCAAGCTCGCCGAGCGAGCTCACTTGACGAGGTCACTCGTGGCAAGGGTCGAACCGGACAGTAAAAAGAAAAGGACAAGGGGGGTCTACGAGTGGGACACTCAAGAAAAACCCCTGGTGGGGGTACCCCAATGGCACCAAAGTGATCAGTGACAAAAAACAAGAGGAAGACAAAGGATGGAGCGCAAGAGCAGAAAAGGTGGCTTGAGGCCACAACCGTTGGCGTTCAATGCCAATCACAACAACAGCAAAGAGGTGGCCACGGGTCACCGTCGTTTGCTGGTGACGACGCCCGGTGCAGAAGCAGCAACCACAGCCGCAACGGCACCACCAGCAGCTTGACCATCTGCAGAAAGTGTGGCGGGGACCACCACCATAGGCGTTGACGGCGGCCGTAGGCAGCAGTGATAGTAGCAACATCACCGAAGGCAACTTGAGGTCAGACATTGCGTTAGCCACGCAATAGCAACATAACAATTCCGTAGCTGTCGCACAGTAGCGCACCACCAGCGTGGTGGTGGTCATCCTCGTGATGACATCGCAGCACATCTGAGAGACCGTGCTTCGATCGCCCACCTCCCCCTGTGGCCTTGTGCCAGCGGGAGCAAGTGCCGTGTGCACTCACCTACGCCAAGCTCCGGAGATGAGCAGACTGGCGTGGTAGGGAGTGCAACCGACATCGTGGTTGGCACGACACAACATGCGTAGTAGGCACCACGTCCACGATGACATTTCCAGTTGTGGCACATGCCTTAGGCGTCTAACGGCTTTGCATGCTACTATTGTGGAAATCGGCACCATGGCTAGCGCCAGTGTTGCCAGCGCCCTGCCGGGTGGAAACCGCCCTGGATACGGTCATGCCCTTCTTCTTCACCATCCGACTCAGAGTCGTTGGCCGATATTGTAGCACCCCACAGTGGAGCTATGGCGATGTTGTACGCCGAGCTCCAGGGTCTAAAGTGCATGCTGCAATAGCTCACAGACTATGTGGTCTTTGAGCAGGTCGTTGCCACCATGCCGCTGCAGATACCCCCATGCTCCTCTTCGTCATCCTCACCTCCGTGAGTGGTGTCATCTGACGGTGCCACGCCTCCGGACCTTATCATTACATCTGACGCCCTCCGCTCTGTCCTAGAGTCAGTCAGAGTCATCCCGATATCTGACCCCTCCACTTCTATGATAGTGCCTTCAGATCGCGCTCCTCATGCTCACACTTGGCATGCGAGGCGGCGGATGACACGTTTGGCTAGATGTGCCCAGCAACCAGCGGCAGCTGCAGCAGTGGCAGACGTTACCGTGGAGCTGACTCCCTCGTCCCCGATCGTAAGGTTGGTACGTCACCCCTTCTTAGCTTCTATCGGCGTGTCAGTCAAGGGGGGGATAGAATGTCTGCCGACGACCACCAGAGAGTGCAGGAGGGATGCGACGGACAGTGCTACATGAGAGGGTACTCTCAGTGAGGACGAGTCATCCGAGGACTAGTCTGACACGGAATTGGAGGCGGAAGAGTGGTCCGACGTGGAGTTGGAGGCAAACGTGGAGATGGAGATGGAGATGGAGACTGTAGTTGACGTAGCAGAGACCACGACCACTGAGGCATATGTGGCAGCAGCAATGGATGGGGGTAGTAGTAGTAGTGGCGGTGACAGCCAACACATGTGGAGCAGATGTCCGGGCAGTGGGCGTGTCGGCAGCCACCAACTTCATGACAGTAGCAGCAGTAGCAGTCGTTGCTACACATGGGACACCGGTAGTGGATGCCCTTGTTGGTGTAGACACCATGATGATCGCTGTCCCTGTAGTGGCCGGTACAGCTATAGCAGGGGAAGACGCTCCCTCAGTTGCAGCATCAGCCATTACAGGTACACATGCAGAGGGGGCAACCGGAGGGGTAGGAGACGTTGAGGCTGCCAGCACATCCACTATGGCTGACGCCACTGCCACAGCTATCTGTGGAGGTGCAGCCTCCACTCGTGGAGGATACAACTCGTGCAGTAGCTGATGCACCAGCAGCTGAGCCGGCCCCTGTGCTCGAGCATCTACACTCTACGATTCGCGACACGGAGGATGCAGTCGTACGTGTGGACTGGCACCTGCAGGACCTCATGATTGAGTTGCGTGTAGAGAGCACACATTGGAGCACCATAGATACCGAAGGTCGTCGGGTAGTGGCAGTAGACGTCGAAGATGTGTACACGTGCCACGAGGCTACTAAGTGGACGTTGCACGGTGCAGTGTGGAGGCGGTCAGACTTATGCCGACACATGGAGGAGGCGATATCAGTGGATGTTTCAGCAGCGACGGCCCGTGCAAGAGCAGCTGTTGCCGTGGTCCAGACTGCTGACAGCCGAGTGGCTGTTGTGTCCGCGGCATCAGATGAGCCAACAGCAGTCACCCCTACAGGTACATCTACCGTGGAGGATGCAGAGCGAGCTGCGGACCTCCGGCTCATGGCTGCCCTGACCGGCATCGTTGAAACCATGGCGGTTCCATCCGACGACACAGCTACACACGTTCGAGCTGTAGTTCCGCTCCTGAGCGCCTACGCTCCGCGGTCGTCAAGCAGGAGGCAGACGTGGCTCGAGCAGTGGCCTACGTGCAGGGTCTCATGACCGAGCTCTGGGAGGCCAGTAGCCATTGTTACACTGCGGATGTTCCAGCACGATGGGCTGCCGAGGAGTGCGTGGAGGATATGCACACGCGTCGTGAGACAGCTGAGAGGTCTCTACAGGATGCATGTTGGGAACGGGCAGACATTCAGCAGCAGGTGGATGATTTGTTGTACACCAGGGGTTGGGAGGATCCCCTGGATGTTGTATGGGCTCCCAATGACGGCGATGATGCGGCAGAGGCAGATTCACCGAAGGATGCCAACGTCTGGCCAACAGTCGACGGCCGAGGGACAGGTGTGTCTGCAGCAGCTGGTGCCTCCGCAGTAGCACCTCCTGGAGATGCAGACGTTGTAGATGCTGACACATTGTCTGGTGTCGACGCTCTGCCAACAGCTGGCGACCAGGGGATAGATGATTCGACGGCTGACCTGCGCGATGAGGCGGCAAGGCTGTAGGAGGCCGTCGCTCGTGCTGACGCGCACGCAATCGAGGTCCACCGTCAGGTTCGTTCCACGACTGACCGCCTGCATGGTATAGATGTAGCCAGCCGGCTGGCAGCGGCAGCACAGCTCGACGAGCTGTACACTCGTCTTGACGCTGCAGGGTCCGCATGGCAATGTGCAGCTTAGCAGCTGGCAGGCATCCAGCAGGTGATGCAGTTGGAGGAGGCTCTCAGTGCTGCACGAGTCACAGTAGTAGGTGACAACATCGGTGATGACTACGACAGTGACGAGGACGACAGTGTCGACAACGCTGTGGGGTGAGGCAACGTGTTCGCACGTCCCACCAGCGTCGTTCTCACCCTTGCTGTTGCTATGCAGGTTGTATGTGGCCATGGGGGAGCCGTGCTCCCTCCTTAGGAGGGATGTTGTGCACAGCCGAACCCTTGCCGTTTTGCGTCCTGCCTGTGTTGACGCTGCAAGCTGACTGAGCGCTCACGCCTAGTCATTGGCAAGTGTGCTAGGAAGCTTCATGGAAATCTCATTTCCTGGTTGCCACCACATCATCGAGTATTGCGACAATATTTTCTTTGAGGCAAACATCTACTGGAACTTGTCCAGCATTCTGTCGTTGGTCGCGGACCACGTTCCCACCTGTGTGACTTATTTGCGGATGGGGGATTCTAGACCTGTGGATGACATAGTCCGAACCACCTCATCTGCGGTATGGTCTCTGGCTGATGACAATCCATCCATTTAGCTATCGTTCTAGTGGCCTCGCTGGTTCCCTCTAGCACACGTGGTCTCTCTCTCATGCAAATGTCAGTTCCTCCTAGCATACATGCTCTCCTGCAAGTGCCAGAACCCCCTGGCACACCTGATTCTGTGCTAGTGTGAGTTTTCTTTGATGCACTTGCTCATATTCCAGTGTTAGATTCATCTGGTACACATTTTCCTGTGCCGGTGCCACTATCATCTGGCACACCTGCTCCCATACTAGTGCGAGTCCCCTCTACCTGTGCCATTTTGCGCTGGCACACCTGATTTTGTGCCAGTGGAAATATACTCAGTCTCACCTGAGGAAGCCAACAGCTTTCAAATAGAACTGATTTTGCTTAATAAAATGCTTAAACACGGAGGAAAACTGAAAATGGTAAGCCGCCATGGATGCGGGATTTTTTCCATGTGTCGGGGCCAGACACCTAGGAGAGAGGAGGAGAGAGGCTCATCCCTCGAACCTTGCCTGAGAAGGCTGAAGGACAAGTGAGCGAGCAAGCACTGCCAGCTTCGCTTGCTCGCTCGCCGTCTAGGCTAGGGGAAAACTCGCCCTATGCTTTGCTGTTTTCTTCTCTGTTTTTCTTGTTCATTCTGACTAGCCTCGAGCCCCATCCAGACTACAAGGTGAGTAAACCCTGACAAAACAGTCACATAGGGCTACACAAGCAGGATAGCATGTCAAACTAAAAAGCACGAAACTGGTCAGCATGAATCTAATAGTAAATGTAGAGTGTCTTAGATGTTGATGGGTGGAGGTCGACAGATGGCCGATGACGGAGGAGGGCATGGACCCGAGACGAGCAGGAGGGTCGCCTAGCGCTGGGATTGGGGAGTCTCATGTAAGTCATGTGCTTTAGCGTGGCTCACCCCCTGTCTCGGGTTCAACATGCCCTTCACACCCAAGTGCAAACACATAGGAAGGTACATGGAGTGGGTTACCATGTCCCCTTGCACAAGGGAGTCGCAGGCATGCATCCAATGTGCATTAGTTGTGTGATGAGGGAAGATGCTGTTACAGCCTTGGTAAGAAAGTCATCCAGTTGATCAGAGCCGCTGATACCATACACCTCCACCGCTCCCACCTCTACTGCTTCACACACCAAGTGATGTTCCATGCTTATGTGATCCGTGTGAGAATGAAAGACACCATCATCCTCAGTAATGCAGCATGCAGCTGAGCTTTCACTGTATAGTGGAACCTCACTAGCACAAAATTCCATTTCTTCAAGCAGCCTGCTCAGCCACATGCCCTCACACGCTGCTTCCCCAAGTGCCATGTACTCAGCCTCTGCTACATTTCTTGTCACACAAGAATTTTTTGTGCTTCGCCAAGACACTGCAGTGCCCTACACCCAAAAAAACCCAATCCCCCGGCTCCGTGCTGCTCTGTCATGCACATAGTCACTGTCACAAAGACCATCATGGAGAGGTGCATGTGCAGGAGAGAACACAAGACCTACAGTGGCAGTGTCCAACACACAGCGTAATAGCTTCAGCAAAGCTTTGTGATGTGAGCTGCAAGGTTTCTGGTTGAGCTGGGCCATGGTGTTGACTGTACATGCAATCTCTGGACTTGTTGTGGTGGCAAGATAGCTGAGGCTGCCCATAATCTATCGGTACTGTGTGGGGTTGGTTTCATGGCCGTATTCTGTCGTGTTTGCATCAAGAAGATGTGCATAAAAATCAGGGCTCATGGGTGATGAATGTCATGGGAGATGTTGTGCAAGATGTGAGAAGCGTGCTGCGAGATGTGCAAGGAACAGTCCTTCATGCAAGGTCAGTGTGCGTACATTTTGGTCACATGAGATTGTCATGCCCAAGAAACCATGTGCCTCACCAAGGTCTGTCAGACGAGAGTGTGCAGTCAAGAGATCCTTGATTGCAGCAACCAAGGTCAGTGAGGGAGATAGGATAAGAAGATCATCTACGTACACAATCAGAGCAACTGTACCATCATTCGTATGAAGCAAGAAGAGGGATGGATCTGAAATGCTCTGGGTGAAGTTACCACTTTCCAAGGTTCTTTTGACTTCCTTTTTCCAGCATCTTGGCGCTTGTTGTCATCCATATAACAATTTCAAGAGGAGCCACACTCTCTTAGTACCGTCCCCAAAGCCCTCTGGTTGTTTCACATACAACTCTTCTTCAAGAGTTCCATCTCGCCACCTCTCAATTGCATGCAAATGACTCCACCTGGACGACACTCGCTCCGCCAACCAGGACGTGGACATAAAAACGACCGTTGATGTGGAGTAATTTTCATCTAAACCCTCACTCTATACAGTTTGACAAAGGTAAGTCCGCGTCGGCAAAAGAATGACAACCGCATCAAAGTTAGAGAACGGGAGAAACAACTAAAGTATCTGTGTAAGAAAAAGAAGCGGTGGGATATCCATGAGATAAATTCTGACACAGTTGTCTCCAAAATGTGAAAAACTAGTCAAAGCCATACCTATCTCAATGGTCCTGTCCAGAAGGTGACATGAGTCAACAATCAAGCAAAGCGAGAGGGGTAATGTGTCATCCCCGCCATCGCGGTAATTGTGATTGAGCAACAGAACCCAATTTCTTTTACACACAAACCCCCATTCGGCGATTTACATTTTTCTATGTTTGCGTGGACGGAACCGACATAACAAAAAAAAACCCATATCATAAGAAAAATTGTGTTAAAAAAAAGTAAGGCTAGTCGCTTGATCATGGCCGATCAAGAATAGCCATTTCATTATATTCCCGGACATGCAAGCCCACGTTCATCCGAACAAACTGGTTTACAGCACTACCTCAAACTACATCCGGGGTTTTATGATTTGACTTTAACACAATCTCCCTTTTAACGCATGTCGTGTCCTCCATGCGCAAATGCAAACCCTCTGTTGAAGAATCATAAACACTTCAATAGAGGGATTTGTGGTTGTTCGTAAAACAGTGCGGGCAACAAGTTGACGTTTCATGCCATGCGGCATAGATATTGCAAGTATTTTTGGATATTCAATATAATTTCTATGGTTAGTGGATGCATTTTTTTTTATAGTTGTGCTTTTGGGAATCCCTTTATTTTTTTTACAGAACAAGGATATCCTAGCTTTATCAAGAGTTTTTTGGATGTATGATAAAAAATGCAGAGTACATATTGTACGTGGGTACCAAAGGAAGAAAAGAAATCAGCACAGAAATGCACTAAAAGTCTTCAATGAAACAACTATCACCATTTATAGTACGAGAAAAATTAATCTGTACATATTTCTTTCTCAACAGAATATAACCATAACATTATAATATGTGCCATTTTAATGTCTTGACACGAAAAATGAAAACTGACCATTGTTTTTGCATTGAACCTATACTTAGGTATCATAAGTCTCCAATTTTTTCCTGATCCATGTGCGCATTGCATACAATGCGTCTTTTTTGATTTTCTTGTTCACTCTGCCTAGCCTTGAGCCCCACCCAGACTACAAGGTGAGTAGACCCTAACACAACAGTCACCTAGGGCTACACAAGGAGGATAGCATGCGAAACTAAAAATAAAAAAACTGATCAGCATGAATTAAATAGTAATTGTAGAGTGTCTTCGATGCCGATGGGTGGAGGTCAATGGGTGGCCGATGAGGGAGGAGGGCATCGACCCGAGACAAGCATGAGGGACGCCTTGCGCTGGGATATTGGAGTCTCATGTAAGTCCTGCGCTTTAGCATGGCTCACTCCCAGTGTTCGGTTCAACATGCCCTGCAAACCTGAGTGCACACAAAGAGGAAGGTACATGGAGTGGATTAACAACACCTTTTCATCTGCTAACAACAACTTCCTTGGTGCGCGAGCCAGCACCTGTCCATTGCACCATCCCCCCTTCTCTGCAAGCATGCGATCCATACGTTTTTGGCGCAGCAACCTGCTCCGCAACCTGCTCCGCAACCAATACCTCAGCTTCGCGCTACTCTTTTGAGCCCGGTGGTCGTCTTCAACCACAGGCCTCTAGGGTTAGCATGCGGCTGACTCAGCATGTAGACCACCCATTCCTAGTGTTCAGAGTGGCAAGCTTGGCACAAAAACTCGTGGCCTGAGTGTCCAGGCAGATTGCACCAAGATACACCAAGTGTAAATTGTCTGGCACAAGTTGGTCTGCCGAGAGTTCTCAGTCACTTGCAATGTTGCAGCTAACCTTGTCATGGTCAAGCTGAGTCCGGAGGCATGTGTCTTGGCCACCCTGAGCTCTCCCTTGAAAGTGCTTGATTCGTGCACATTGGAGGAGGCACTCCCGGTTGAGGACACAGAGTTGTACCTTGGTACTGGTGAGGATGAGCTCAGAGCCATCTTTGAGAGAAGGTTGGACAGGCCAAGTGGGTCTTTCGCAGGAAGGTGAAGCCTCAGGGCACATTTTGTCACTACAAGGCAAGGTATAGTTAATCGTCCCCTTTTTATACACAACACAATCAGTGCATAAGACGCATGCATTTTGGTAGTTTCCCGGTAATTATGTTGGGGCGTAGTCATGTTATGTTCACATGGATAACTATGTAGGTTCTACGTTTGCCATGAAACCTGGATGTAAAAAATTAAACTCAAAGAAAAACCATAGGACATAAAGTGTGTTTCCCTTAGTTGACGTATTTCTGTCTTCAAAGTTAAATGCACATTTATTTGTAGATGCCGGAAGAAAACCTGTGTCATTCAAACCTAATGTTGACAGAATCGTTGCTATCGATAATGTTTTTTCCATATGTTCCGAACTCTTTCTTTGCCCCCCTCGCTACCTGAGTTCGCCCCCCTCCCCCCCCCC
>SZWC01012002.1:37175-61835 GCA_023375785.1 Penium margaritaceum
TCCCCCCTCCCTAAGAGTGTATTGGTAGAGTGTAGCTGGTCAGTGTATCTTTGTTTGTACCATGGACAAAAAAAATACACTTGTGTATTCAACGTCGATAGGGTATTGACAGACCAGCGCTGTCGATTTTTTATCATGACCCTCGCTAGCCGTCGATGCGGAGGTTCGACCGGAGTCTTGTACACAAACGAGTTCTGTGCACTTGTGTATCGTGTTCATTAGTGTTTTTTTTTTCTTTCGCCGATCACTTAGACTGGATACACTGACCAGCTACACTTCGCTAATACACTACCATTTTGGTGGGGGGAGGGGGGGAGGGGACGGGTCATCCGGAGTCCAAGCTCCCCCCTCCCTCCTTAGATAGGCCGAGTGTATTGGAAAAGTGTATCTGGTCCGTGTATGGATTTTTTGTGATGATGGAAACAAAATCCACTAGTGTATTCTCATTCGATGGCATCCGTACACAGGACAAACAGTCACCACGTAGTCGGGAGCCTCACTCCCCCCCCACCCCCCCACCAACCGATGACCAAATGTATTAGGACAGTGTCTCAGGGCGTGTATTGTGTTGACCATTTATTTTGTTCACTAATGTATTGTACATTATTGTATCTTCTTACATGTCTATCACGTATCCTTTAATACATGCACCATATACATTCGCCCAATACACTTTGATAATTTGTTGTGATGTGAGCCGTCCCCATCTGTTTGTATAGCTTACCGTGACCACTCGGCAGTGTCCATGCTTGTGCACATCCGTGATACGGACCCAGCTAGCACAAGAGTACCCATGGGTGGTGGATCCTCCCACTTGAAGCTACAAGACAGTCAACACAATGTCTCGGGTGCTTTTTGGGGCACTCTGTAGTTTTTCCACAGTGTCTACTGTTTTTTGGTGGACTGGTTTTAGAGTCAAATCTGCATGTTTTGATTGCATTTCAACCCATCAATTTTGGACTTGTGTGTGTGACTAGTTGTAGTGTTTGAAGTAAGATTATTCATGTCTAGGTTCAGAAGGTGTTGTGTTTGGATGCCTGTGCGCAGAGATACGGCCAAAAACACTGATTTCAGGCCCGTTTTAGGACAATTTGGCACTACCAGGTTCATCATCCGCCGTGCGCTGCGACCTGTATTTGTGTTATGTGCTTTTCATTTGTCATCTCCTTTGTATTACTAAGATACTGGAACTTATGAGACTTTGCACGTCTCCCTAGCCAAATCCTTGTTGTTACTTACACCTATTTGCTTGCTAGTGCATTTGTTGACTAGAAAGTGTGGCCGCGTCAGTGGAAGCAAGGCTAAGAGGCTTCTTAGAAGTGTCTAATGTGCATATCCCATAAGATTGGAGTCATCCACAATGAATCTTGTGTCTCGAAGCAGTGGCAATATTCTCCCAAGATGTTGTCAGGAATGCTTCCCCGGCGTGCCCTGAACTGCCTAAGTGTGCACAGCTTCTTAGTGCAAAGAGACTTCCAAGGAAGGTGTGTGCTTTGGGTCGCCACAACACCAAGTGCAGAATTCTGGCAGAATACAGATTTGCGGAAACTGAGAAATACTGGGAATCATTAATGGTTAGTTATTTTGGTAAGATAATATCAGATTCTTGTAGCCTGTGATCTAAGATTTCCAACGCATCCAAGCACGCCCAAAACGGAGCAGTAGAGCCCCTGCTACGGCCGTCGAAGTAACCCTTGGTGGAGCCGCCCACCATGCCTTGCACGCTAGGCAACGGGAGGCGTTTCGACAATGACCCGTCGGAGCGCCTTTCCTTGCCCAGAAGTCAAGGAGAAGTTCATCCTGGCCAAGGAGGTCCCCTGGTCACTTCGTTCATGCCCCTGGTGCATTTGGAGCTCGTTGGAGACGAACTCGGACCACCGCGGTGGAAGAATCCCGTCACCAATGACGGAGACCCAGATTCCACCCGCCGACCACCTGAACTTCGGATGGGGCTAACTTTCTGAATTCTCAACCAAATCGAGCAACTGAAAGCTCGAAACCACATGGAATAATCCAGGGATTCCAAATCTGCAATCAGATTAGATATCCAACCACTCTCCAGTGGTCGAACCAGGAAAACGGTAAAAGGCATCCATGGCAGGGGCACTTTTAAACAATCTCCCCCGTGCACCTTCCATGCCGGATGCCTCGTGCTCACTCATGCTCGTCCACTCCTGCGCCTTCAAGCCCTTCACAGCTTGTCAACCCAAGCACTGCAAGGCTGATGACGTGTAGATCCTGGGGCTGCGCCTTAGTCAAGCAATCCGCAAGCATGTGCTTCGTGCTGCAATGCTGCAGCACAACCTGTCCCTTTTCCACCATGTCACGCGCGTAGTGATAGCGCACGTCGATGTGCTTTGTCCTCCTGTGCTGCGCTGGGTTGTTGGTCAATGAGATGGAGCCGGTGTTTTCCTCTTGAACCACTGTAGGCTCCTGCTGCGGCACGCCCAGCTCCCCAAGCAATCTGCGGAGCCACACTGCTTCCTTGACCGTCTCGGCCAGAGCAATATACTCCGCTTCCACTGTGGAGGTGGCGACGCCGTCTTGCTTCCTGCTGCACCACGAGACCGCAGCACCTGCGAGGAAGAACACATAGCCAGAAGTGGACTTCCTCTTGTCCACATCACCGGCGTAGTCCGCGTAAGTGTAGCAGACCAGCCGCAAGGGGTCTGACCTCCCCTTTCCGTCGTAGTTCAGGCGCGCATGCCGCGTTGCCTGCAAGTACCGGAGGATGCGTTTCACCGCCTGCCAGTGTAGTGGCCCAGGGTTGGCCACATACCTGCTCACCTGACCCACTGCATAGGCAAAGTCCGGCTGAGTCGCCACCATGGCATACATCAGGCTGCCCACCACTGATTGGTAGGGCACCTCCGCCATGTCCTCCTTCTCCTAGTTAGTTTTACGGCGCCATCGCCACACTCAGCTCACAGCTTGTGGAGAACGGACTGCTCACTAGTTTGCAGTCCTCCATGCCATACCGCTTCAAGACCTCGGCCACGTACTTGGCCTGCACCAGCTCAAGCGTGCACGCCCTCCGGTTCCGCGTGATGCTCACCCCGAGGTAGTACTCCAGCTCCCCCATGTCTGTCATCTTAAATCTGCTTCTCAGCTGCTCCTTGAGCTGCTGCAAAGCCGCCAGATCTGATGAACACAGGATCAGGTCGTCCACATAGAGTACAATCTGATGGAGTCCCTTGCTGCGCCGCATGTACACGCTGTGGTCTGACTCACGGCGCTTGAAGCCGGGCTCCACCATGTAGCCGTCCATCTGTTGGTACCAGCACCTAGGCGCCTGTTTTAGTCCGTACAAGGCCTTCCGCAGCTCGCACACCTTGCCCTCCGGTGCATCCACCCCCTCCGGCACCTCAAGGTAGATCTCCTTGTCAATAATGTCGTTCAGGAATGCCGTCTTGACATCCATTTGGTGGATCTCCATGTCCTTTGCGGCTGCCACCGCGGGGATCGTCCGGATGCTTGTGAACTTGGCGACGGCGCGAACGTCTCATCGTAGTGTTCGCCTTTCCGCTGCGCGTACCCCTTCGCCACTAGCCGTGCCTTATACTTCTCCACCTTGCTGTCCTTGGTGAGCTTCACCTTGAACACCCACTTGGAGCTGATCACCTTCGCCCCCTCAGGCCGATCCACCAGCTCCCAAGTGTCGTTCTCAGCAAGGGACGCAAGTTCAAATTTTATTGCTTCGCCCCACTGCTGCCCGTCAGGCCATGCAAGCGCCTCTTGCACAGTTTTCGGCTCCGTTGCGGCTGCCATCATGCACCGCGCCATGCCGACCCAGCGGCCCGTGCTCACGTCATACCGCTTTGCCGCATTCCGTTGCCTCCGGCTGCGACGCGGCGACCTTGGCGACGCCGGCTGCTGGTCCTACTACTGCTCTGCTGTAACGTTGTCCTCGACCGCGGGCTCATCCGTGTCGGTTGCTGCGTCTTGCACTCCAGCGACACCTGCACCTGCTGCATTGCCCTGCTGTGCTCCAGCACCGTCATCCTCCGAGGCATCGACCTCTACAGCCGCCGGCTCCTCCTCACGCTCAAGGAGTTGGAACTACTCCCCCTGCTTTGGTGAGTCCGCTGCGTCGATGTTGTTGTTGCTGCTGCAGTAGCTATGCTGCTCATCAAACGTGACGTCGCGGCTGGTGATGACGTTCTGCATCCGTGGATCAAAGAGGCGGTACGCCTTGAGCGCACTCTCGTATCTGACGAACGCGTACGCCTTTGTACGCGGGTCCAGTTTGGAGTCTTTTCTTTGTGCGGCCTGCACCAACGCGTGCGCCTTGCACCCGAACGCCTTCAGGTGTGCCACGCTTGGTTTGCGCCCGCTCCAAGCCTCCTGTGGCGTCTTCCAGCCGCCCTGATCTTTCAGCACTGCCGTTGGGGTGAGGTTGGTGATGTAGCACGCCGTACTCACGGCTTCGGCCCACAAGCTCCGTGGAAGTTTAGCGTCCACGAGCATCGTCTGTGCCATGGTGAGTAGCGTCTGGTTTGCACGCTCCGCCACGCCATTTGACTGAGGCGTGTACGGAGTGGTCGGCTGCCACTCAATCCCCTGCTCCTTCAGCCACCCTCCGCAGCCCACATACTCGCCCCCATTGCCGCTGAGCAGCGCTCTGACCTTGCAGCCAGTCTGCCTCTCCACCACTGCGACATACTTCTTCAGCCGGTCCAGCACCTCGCTCTTCCACTGCATGAAGTAGACATAGAGTTTTTGGCTGCAATCGTCGATGAAGGTGACGAAGTACCGCGCACCCCTAATGGACGTCGTCTTGATCGGTCCGCACACATCACTGTGCACGACTTCAAGAAGGTTCTCAGCCCGCCGTTTTCCGTCTTCAAACGACTTGCGCTTCGCCTTGCCCACGATGCAAGGCTCGCACTTGTGCTCTGCGAAATATGCTGCTGCGTCAGCTGCACCGGTGATGTTGAGACCGCGAACCATGTCGCGCTTCGCCATCTCTTGCACAACTGTGGGCGACGAGTGCCCCATCCGCCGATGCCACAGTTGCAGGTCTGCTCCCCCGCCTTTAGTGAGGTTGATGACGCGTGTTTGTGGGTCCGCTGCGTCTGCTGCCGAGGGGATGACTTTTGTCTCAACGTTGTAGAGACCCCCCTCGCGCTTCGCCTCGAGCACGACCTCACCGCCGCCGTCCATCCGCACGACTGCACCTTTCCTGCGGAAGAGCACTTCATATCCCTTGTCTGTCAAGCGGCTCACACTCAAAATTTCAGCCAGGCCGGGGACATGTTGCACGTTTTGGATAACACATTGCGCCTTTTTACCACCAACCACCAGCTCTACGTCCACATCACCTTGGCCGGCCGCAGGTTCGACCTTGTCGTTGGCGGTCACCATGGACTTTGCAGACTTGGTGTAGTTGATGAACCCCACCTTCTTGACTTGGGTATGCTCCTCCGCACCTGAGTCAAGGCACCGCTGGTTGGCCCCCTTCAGGTCGTGGTTCTTCGTGCCATTGAGGAGCGCCTTCTTGCCTTTGGCGCCTTTGCCGCCAGCCTGCGCCTCCTCTGGACACTCCTTGGCCTAATGGCCTTCCTTGCCACAGTTATGGCATGCACCCCTCTTGGCGGCCTTCTTGCCGCAGCCCTTACCGCCGCCTCGCTTGCCGCTGCTGTTGCCACCTTGCGTTTTGGTGACCAGGGCAGTTGAGGATGACGAGGTCTCGCCACCACTCCGACGGTGCACCTCGTTGCAGATGTACTCAGCGACTGCGTCGTAGGTGAGTTTATTCTCCTCCCAACTTCCCAATACGGTGATGAGAGGACCCCAACTGTCGGGTAGAGCCATGAGGAGCGCCATCGCCTGCATCTTTGTGTCAATCTTCCATCCCACATCATTGCATTGCGAGGCAAGAGACTCAATCTGGTGCATGGCGGAAATGACGTCCTCACCCTCCTCGATCCTCACCGTCAAGAGTCGCTTCATTGCGAAGATCTTGTTGGCTAGGGATGTTGATTGGTGAATGGAGCAGAGCTTCTTCCACGCGTCGGCTGCCAGTTCGCGGCCATGGATATAGCCCCACTGAGATTCATGCAGCGCCGACAAGAGGAGCATCAACGCCTCCGTGTTCTTCTTTGCGAAGGCCGTCTTCTCCTCATCCATTGCACTCGCATCTTGAACCTCCGTGCCCTTCATAAGCTCCAGCAGTCTCTTGTGCGCGAGGTGGATCTCAAAATGCCACCGCCACAGCCCAAATCCAGGGCCGCCCATGTACTTTTGGATGGGCGAGGACTCCGGCTTCTGTGCCATGTTGAACTTTTGCGAAGGGCAGTCTCACAGTGCGACGGCGACGTCGCCCGGAGCGACACTCCCGTGCGTTGCGGAAGCCGTGAACGTCTTGGTAGGCAGGTCAGGGCTGTGGGCCCATAACCCTTTGTCAGGAATGATTTCCCAGCGTGCCCTGAACTTCCTAAGTGTGCACGGCTTCTTAGTGCAAAGAGACTTCCAAGGAAGGTGTGTGCTTTGGGTCGCCACAACACCAAGTGCAGAATTCTGGCAGAATACAGATTTGCGGAAACTGAGAAATACTGGGAATAATTAATGGTTAGTTATTTTGGTGAGATAACATGAGATTCTTATAGCCTGTAATCTAAGCTTTCCAACGCATCCAAGCACGCCCAAAATGGAGCAGTAGAGCCCCTGCTACGGCCGTCGAAGTAACCCTTGGTGGAGCCGTCCACCATGCCTTGCACGGTAGGCAACGGGAGGCGCTTGGACAATGACCCGTCGGAGCGCCTTTCCTCTTTCAGAAGTCAAGGAGAATTTCATCCTGGCCAAGGAGGTCCCCCTGGTCACTTCGTTCATGCCCCTGGTGCATTTGGAGCTCGTTGGAGACGAAATCGGACCACTGCGGTGGAATAATCCCGTCACCGATGACTAAGACCCATATTCCACCCGCCGACCACCCGAACTTCGGATGGGGCTAACCTTCTGAATTCTCAACCAAATCGAGCAACTGAAAGCTCGAAACCGCATGGAAAAATCCAGGGAGTCCAAATCTGCAATCAAATCAGACATCCAACCACTCTCCAGTGGTCGAACCAGGAAAACGGCAAACGGCATCCATGGCAGGGGCACTTTTTAACAGATGTGATTTGTGGCCACTAAAGTCTGAAATGAAATTCTCTTTATATTTGGTTTTTCTCGTGGTGGAGGCATGACCTTGGAGATTTCAGGATGCCTTGGTCTGTCTCCAATCATGCATGTGGGTTCTAGGGGGGTTGCATCAATAGGCCAGGTGCTGATCCTTAGGGGAACACCAAGCCAGAGTTATTATGTCCTGGAAATTTACCAAGTGGGCCATGACCCCCGGGGGGCTGCATGACCTTCACGAATGAGGCCCACACTCACCGGCTTGCTCTTGTTTTTTCTCCTGGACTCACCCTTCTTTACCTGTTTTGTGCAATATTTACTAAGTACCACGAGCTCTCCATGGCATATCCACAGCGGGGGTTACCTCATAGTCCTGTTTTTCTCCTTTACATCCGCATGAAGTTCTACTAGCACCAGAGCAAGTAGGGTGATTCACTCCACTAAAGCACATTTGGTCCTTGGACCCCGTTCTTTGGTTTGACCTACTCCTTCACACCAACTCTCGTGGTGGTCCCAAGTTGCAAGCTACATACCCCAAAACACATTAGGTTTTGGGTGCCTTTGTGCAACCACTATGGTTGCGCATCTTCATCGTCCTCCTCATTCTTGCATTTGACAAGCTTCAGACCCTGCAAGCCTACAATGGTCTCTGCTCTTCCTGCCACAGTGGTCCCGTCGTGCCTTCCACAACAGCCCTTCTCCCCGCACCTTGGCCTTCACTGACGATTTATCTTCTGCTGCTGCAACGATTTTCCTAGGGTAGATCTTTCATCTTTTGCGTTCTTGGCACGGGCATTTTGGATGTCTTCTGTAGCCGCCAGTGCCTCTTCAGTGCAACCTCTGTCGCTGTGCCTCTGTCATCTCAGCCCCACGAGGTATGGCTCTTTTGCTACTCCACCAGCCTCACTGAAGCATTCCCCGTAGCTGCGTCTGCTACCACTTAGCTGTCCTGGCCCCTTGCTGCCTTCTCCCTTGGTGTCTTTGTGTTGTGGCTCGCTCCTGCGCAGGCAAGACTATTCCGTAGTTCTCTCGGTCCCCCCTCTCTCACGCAGCCATTTCAGACACACCGTTGAGGCTTCTGCCATTGCGGCCCGATGTTATTGTCTTCCACCGCTTCTCTTGCAGACCTCCAGTGTTCTCAACCCTCTCCTCATCTTCCAGCTCTACCATATTTGTGGCTGCATCCATCGCTGCCTTTGCTCCTACATCTGCCGTTGCATTCCTCAACTATCACGGAGCATTGGAAGACTCCCACAATAACTTTCTGGAAATAAGTTAGAACCAGCCTCACTTTCCCTACTTCTTGGACACATCCGAGATCCTAATAAATCTTGAGGTCATGGTCCAAACCTCCTCAACAAAAGGCACTTTAGTCTCCTCATCGTTCAACCGAACATCAAGTTATCCCTTAATAATGTGCCATATTTCACCCGCATCCAGTTAGAAGAAATAAATCATTTTTCTTACTTTCTTTGTCATGTTCAACCTGTATGTACCGAGTATGCTCACTTCCTCAAAAGTAACCAAAAACAATATCCATCATGTTTACCTTTGGTTCTGCGACCCTCTTTGCAGTGTCGTTGCTTTGCCTTTCCTCGCTTGATTATCCTTTATCACTCAATCTCTTGCCACTCTCGCAGTCTCGTATCTCTTTGCTCCTCTGCTCAGCACAGCAACGCGTGCTCTCCTACCTCCATACTCACTCGGTATGCTCCTATCTACTCTCTACTCCGGCATGTTACCTCGCTTCTTGTGTCCAAACTCACTCCATTATCTTCAAAATCCTCTTCTCTTATTTCCATCTGTTCACTATCGACACATTGTCCTCCTTAAAAAAATTCTACTTTTTGTGCTCTTTCACGCAACCTGCACATCACTCGTCCTCCACATCTACTTATTCTGACATGGTATTGAATCTTCAAGAAACATTACCTAGTACTGCTTGACCAAGTCATTGCATCTCCACAATCATCAACGCCTCCTACCATCAGCATTTTGCCGGTCCACTCTACCCCCACCACCGCCTATGTATTTCCTGCCATATCTGTCTCTACCTCCAGAGCTATGAAATGAATTGGTGAACATTAATCCGTCCTACAACCCTTCAACCACATGTGGTGGTACTCACCCTCCAGTTTTTTCACATGCTCTTCTACTTGCTCGGCTGTGTCAGAAACTGCCCCCGGGTGGTGGCAATGTGGCCTGAAGGGTTTTCACTTGTTTACGGCTATTTTTGGTGCAAAATCTGAGTCCAAGCGTGACCTTTATGGTCGGCTCACGAAGAGAGCTGTGAGACAGTCACTTTTGCGAAGGGAATAACAAAATTTTGCATTAGTTTGTTTTACATGGACATGGACTAACGAGTTATAGGGCTAGTCACAAGCTTCTCAACGCACCAAACTGCATGCGAATCAGATCACCGTAGCTCCCGCTATGTTAGCCAAAGCTTGGCACTCCAATCCAGCCGCTCAGTCGGCGGCAAGCACCGAGGCGCCCTCGCGCATCAAGGACCCATAAAAAATGTGTTTCTGGAGGCGCAGATGTTCCTACTTATAGTGGCGGTGCCCCTTTTGCCTTTGGGGTGCACTTCAATGAGTTAATCATCGAGGTTGGTGATGGTGATTGATGTGGTTCGAAACCTGTCCGTGGACCTGAAGTCCGATTTTTGACTGTCCCTGAGTAATAAAATGTACTGCTGAGTTTTGGAATCCGAGCCAGACTTCTGGCTAAGTCCCTCAGTAACAACCTGCAATACTGGTTCCGGTGGATCTTATCCACCGGACGCCTCGGCTGTCTTCTGGGACTAAGTACCCAGATGGACATTTGTTACTCGTTCCGACGGATTATCCACCGGTAGTCAAATTGTGGCTGACTCCCCGAGCCTTCTCGCACAACACAATGGAAGCCCATGTCTCCCTCGTTACTTGTCCAATTTAGGTGAAATGACTTCCACCAGATTCAGCAACTTGTCAACTTTCATGAACTCAATCTGGATTTGGAGCAGTCTCTAGGCCGCTAGAGTAAATTGCAAGGATTTCCCTCCTCGAGCGGCTTGTTGACGTCTCCCGGCGTTGCCTCGGACATGCTAAGGGGAAAAACTACAACATTCTCCCCCTTGCACCTTCCATGCCTGCTGCTCCTACTTTCTCTCACTCATCTTCCGCTACGTCTTCTAGCCCTTCACAGCGGGTCATCCCAAATCCGGCCATGCTCATCGCATACCGATGCACGGGTTGTGCTTTGGTCAAGCAATCTGCAAGCATGTGGCGCGTGCCATAGTACTGCACCACCTGTTCCTTGTCCACCATGCCCCGTGCGTAATGGTAATGCACGTCAATGTGCTTTGTCCTCCTGTGCTGTGTCGGGTTGTTGGTCAGCGAGATAGGGCTGGTGTTGTCCTTCTGCACCAATATTGGCTCTTGCTATGCCACATCCAGCTCCCCCAACAACCTACGAAGCCACACTACCTCCTTGACCAATGAGATGTGCTCCGACTCTATTGTGGGGGTGGTAACACACACTTGCTTTCTACTACACCATGAGACCGCTGCACCAGCAAGGAAGAACATGTAGCCAGATGTGGACTTCTGCTTCTCCACATTGCGAGCGTAGTCTGCATCTGTGTAGCAGACCAGAGGCAAAGGGTCCGACGGCCCTTTGCCGTCAAACCTCAAGCACACGTCCCGCGTCGCCTGCAGGTAGCGGAATATGCACTTGACCGCCTTCCAGTGTATTGGTCATGGATCGGCAATATACCTTCTCACTTGGCGCACCGCGTAGGCCAAGTCGGGTTGGGTCGCCACCATGGTGTACATGAGGCTGCCCACCCCCAATGGATAGGGCACCCCTGCCATATCCTCCCGCTCTTCTTTTGTCTGCGGCGCCATTACCGCACTCAGTTCACAGGTCATGGAGACATGATTTCCAAGTGGTTTGCAGTCCCCCATGCCGTACCTCTTTAGCACCTCGGCCACATATTTGGCCTGTCGTAGATGAAGCGTGCGTGCCCCCCGGCTCCTCGTGATGCTCACCCCGAGGAAGTACTCCTGCTCCCCCATGTCCGACATCTAGAATTTACTGCTCAGCTGCTCTTTCAGCTGCTGTAGGCACAGCATATCCATCGAGCACAAAATCAGGTTGTCCACATAGAGTGCAACGATCTGATGGAGCTACTTGTTACGTTGCACGTACACGCTATGTTTCAACTTATAGGAGTTGAAGCCGAGTTGTGCCATGAAGTTGTCCATCTGTTGGTACCAGCATCTGGGCGATTGTTTTAGTCGGTACAAGGACTTCCACAGCTTACACACCTTGCCCTTCGGTGCCTCCATCCCCTCTGGCACCTCCATGTAGATCTCTTTGTCTATGATGCCATTGAAACAGGCCGTCTTTACATCCATTTGGTGAAGTTCCATGTCCTTCACGGCTGCCTACGCAAGGATTACTCAAATGCTTATAAACTTGGTGACGGGAGTGAACGTTTCATCGTATTGCTTGTCCTTACGTTGTAGGTATCCCTTTGCTACCAGCCACGCCTTGTTTTATGTCAACCACACCTTACTTTGTGAACTTGGTCCTAAAGGCCCACTTTGAGCCGATGACCTTGGTATCTTTCGACTTGTCAACCAGCTCCCACATGTCGTTTTCCGTGATGGTCGCCAGCTTCGATTTGATGGCTGCGCCCCATTGATCTCCTTTGGACCACGCAAGCGCCTCTTCCACAGTAGTCGGCTCTGTTGATACAACTAGAATGCACCGCGGCATACCGATCCATTGACCAGTGCTTGCGCAAAAGTGCTTCCCCGCTTTCTGCTACCTCCCGCTGCGGCACGGCAGTTTTGGTGGTGCATTTTTGCTCTGTTGGGATCCCTTGGAATCTGCACACTTTGGTGCATCATCAACCAAATGGCTCTTCGTGGATCTCCTGTGCTCTGGTGAAACATCGCCCAGACGGGCGGTGCATCCGGTGGGTTTTCCACCGACGCCCGATGCGTACTCCGCCAAGAGTGCACGCCTTGGCACCCTTTGTGCCTCATCCGCCGAATCCTTCTGTTTGATCTCCTCATTAGCTTGATTTCATCTGAGTCCTCCATGTTGGCTGCCACCGCTGGTGCACCGTTGCACTCTGGTGCCACATCCTCAACTTCGGCGTCCTCCGACTCCTCGTAGTCAAGTAGCTGGAACCACTCCCCTGTCTTTGGGGAGTCCATCATGCCCATGTCATTGCTGCTGATGTAGCTCTGCTGCTCATTGAACTCAATGTCTCAGCTCTAGATTACCTCCTCCTTGCGCATGATGTAGAGCCGGTACACATTGTTAAAGACTTTCCCCTATGCATGCCCAAGTGTGGCTCCAGGAGGTGCCGACAAGCCGTGATAGAGAGGAAATTCCTCGCCATTGGACCTGGCGACTCGAGGATTGCTCAGATCCTAAAATTGAGGATTTCCCCTCAAAGGTGATAAGACGCTGAATCCGGTGGAAGTTGTTTCACCGGAATGGGACAAGTAACGAGGGAGATATGGGCTTTCAAAGTTGGGGTGTGTGCTGCGGCTCTGGAAGCTGGCCGCGTCTCAAAAGCCGGTGAATAATTAACCGGAACAATGAACAAAATTCCATCTGGGGATTTCCTCCGGAAGAACTTCCAAGAAGTCCGGTGCATGATTTGTCGGATTTCGGCAGTGCAGTTTTGTTACTGAGGGACTTCGCCAAAATCCTGGCTCGGAGTCCGAAACTCAGTAGTATAGTTTGTTACTCGGGGACAGTCAAAATTCTGACAGTAGGTCCGCGAACAGGTTTCAAACCACATCAATCCTCATCACCAAACACGAAAATTGACTCATCGAAACAGACCCCAAAGGCGCGAGGGACACCGCCACTACGCGTAGGGACATCTGCGCCTCTGGAATGGCGTTTTGATGGGTCCTTGATGTATGAGGGCACCTCGACTGGCGACGTGGTGCACGCCGCCGACTGAGCGGCTGGTTTGGGATGCTTCGGTTTGGCTGACGTAGCGAGAGCTACGGTGATCTAAATTGCACAAGGTTTGATACGTTGGAGAGCTTATGAGTAGCCCTACAAATGCTCAGATCGTGTCCGTGTTCAAAAACCGATGCAAAATCATGTTATTCCCTTCACAAACGTGACGATTTCACAAATTTCTTCTACTCCCAGAAACATAGTGTGAGGGGACCAGAAAGCTCACGCTTAGACTCAGAACTCGCAAAAAGGAAGCCGCGAACACAGAAGACCAGATAGGCCACGTTGGAACTGCACCCCAGTTTCTGACAAAGGATTATGGGCCCACGACCCTGACCAGTCTACAAATCGCTCACGACTTTTGCGACGGACGGGATCGTCGTTGGGGACGACATCACCGTCAAGATCTGAGGTCCCGGAGTTGAAGACTGTGGAAATGGTGCAGAAGGAGACGCAACCCATCCAGAAGTATGCAGTTGGTCCTGGCTACGGGCTATGGAGGTGGCACTTCGAGTTGCACCTTGCGCATAAGGGGTTGTTGGAGGTCATGAAGTGAACGGAAGTCCTCGACGAAGTGACAGTGTTGGAAACAAAAAAGGAGGCCTTCGCAAAGAAGTACACGGAGGCACTCATGCTGCTGGTTTCCGAGACGGTCGAGTCGCAATGGGGCTACTTCTAGGGCTACAAGCTGGCAGTCGAGGCTTGCCAAAAACTCTGCGACATCCATCAATCCAAGTCGTTGGCAAACAAAATATTTGTAATGAAGAAACTCCTGACAGTGAGAATGGAGGAGGGAGATGATGTCATCACCACCATGCAGCAGATGGAGTTGCTTGCCTCACAGTAGAATGACGTGGGGTGGAAGATCGACACGCAGCTACAGGCGATGACCCTCCTCATGGCCCTTCCTAATAGTTAGAGCCCTCTCATTATAGTCTTGGAAGAATGGACAGAGGACAAGCTCACCTATGGTGCGGTCGCAGCATACATCCGTAACAATGCAGAGGGAAGGAGCTAGGGGGAGTCCTCGTCGTCCTCATCAACCCTTGTCACCAAAACACATGGTGGCAGAAGCAGGGCCAAAGGAGGTGGCAGACATGGCGGCGGCAAGAAGGACGCCAAGAAGGGTGCGTGCTGTAATTGCGGCAAGGAGGGCCACTGGGCCCGTGAGTGCACCAAGGAGGCAAAGGCTGGTGGCAAGGATGCCAAAGGCAAGAAGGCGCTCCTAAACAACACTCAAAACCACTACCTCAAGAAGGCCAACCGGCGATGCCTTGACTCTGGAGCCGAGGAGCACACCCAAGTCGAGAAGGTCGGGTTCATTAACTACACCAAGTCCATCAAGTCCATGGTGGTTGCGAACAACAAGGTCGAGCCGGTGGCTGGCCAAGGAGATGTGGACGTGGAGGTGGTGGTTGGTGGGAAGCGGGTGTAGCGCGTCTTCAAGGATGTGCAGCACGTACCCGGTTTGGCTGACATTTTAGGTGTCAGTCGCTTGACTGACAAGGGGTATGAGGTGCTCTTCAGGAGAAGAGGGGCAGTCGTGCAAAAGGATGGTGGTGGCGAGCCCGTGCTGCAGGCTAAGCACGAGGGAGGCCTCTACATCGTGGAGACCAAGGTGATCCCCGTGGCGAAAGACTCAGCAGACTTGCAAGACCGCACCGTCAACCTGGCCAAAGGAGGGTGAGCTGATCTGGAGCTCTGGCACCGACGACTAGGGCATTCCTCACCCATAGTCGTGAAGGAGATGGTGATGCGCGAGCTGGTACGCGGCCTCGTCATTGACTGTGTGGAAGGCGTGAAAAATGCAGCAAAGTACAAAAAGTGCGAGCCTTGCGTTTTGGACAAGGCGCAGCGTAAACCGTTCAACGAGAACGTGAACCGCGTCTCGGACCTACTGGAGGTCGTGCACCGCGACGTGTGCAGACCATTCAAGACGGCGTCAAAGAGTGGTGCGCGTTACTTTGTCACCTTCATTGATGACTACAACAGAAAACTCTACGTGTACTTCATGAAATGGAAAGGCGAGGTCCTGGACCGGCCGAAGGAGTATTTCACCGTAGTGGAGAGGCAAACTGACCGGAATTTCCGAGCGCTACGCAGCGAAAATGGCGGAGAGTACGTGAGTTGTAGCGGGTGGATGAAGCAGCATTGCATAAAATGGGAACAAAATATGCCGTGTTTGCCTCAGTCAAATGGTGTTGCAGAGCGGGCAAACCAGACTCTGGTGAACATGGTACGGACCATGTTGGTGGATGCAGAATTGCCGCGAAGCTTCTGGGCAGAAGCTGTGCATACGGTGAGCTACACCATCAACCTCACTCCTATAACGGTGCTCAAGGGGAAGAGTGGCTAGAAGACACCACAGGAGGTTTGGAGCTGGTGCAAGCCAAGTGTGGGACACCTGAAAGTGTTCGGGTGCAAGGTGCATGCAATGGTGCAGGCTGCACAGAGACGCGACAGCAAGCTAGAGCCGTGGGCAAAGTTGTATCTCTTCCTTGGCTATGAGAGCGTGCATAAGACGTATTAGCTCTATGACATGTGCAAGGAGGAGGTAATTTGCAGCCGAGATGTCAGGTTTGATGAGCAGCAGAACTACATCAGCAGCAATGACGTGGACGTGGTGGACTCTCCAATGATGGGGAAGTGGTTCCAGTTCGTTGACTATGAGAAGGAGCTGGCGGACGCCAAAGTTGAGGATGCGGCATCAGAGCGTGACGGTGCACCAGGGGTGGCAGCCAACGCGGAGGACTACGATGGCGATCAAGCTGATGAGGAGATGTACCGGAAGGATCCGGCGGATGAGGCATCGATGGTACCAAGGCGTGCACTCCCGGCAGAGTGTGCATCGAGCGTCGGTGGAAAATCCACTGGAAGCGCCGGCCGTTCGGGTGATGTTTTGCCGGAGTGGGAAAGATCCTTGGGGAGCCGTCCGGTTGATGATTCACGGGAGCGTGCTGAGTCAGAGGAATCGCAGCAGAGTGACGATACGCTACCAAACCTGCCGCACCACAGCGGGAGGCAGTAAAAAGCAGAGAAGCGCTTCGACGCAAGCACTGGTCAATTGATCGACATGACGCGGTACATACTGGCTGCATCAACGGAGCCGACTACCGTGCAAGAGGTGCTTGCACGACCTGAAGGGGATCAATGGGACGCAGCCATCAAATCGGGGCTGGCATCCATCACAAAAAATGACACGTGGGAGCTGGTTGACAGGCCGAAAGATGCCAAGGTCATCGGCTCAAAGTGGGTCTTTAAGACCAAGTTCACAAAGGAAGTTGTGGTTGACAAATACAAGGCGCGGCTGATGGTGATGGGATATGCACAGCGCAAGGGCAAGCACAACGATGAGACGTTTGTTCCCGTCGCCAAGTTCACAAGCTTCTGGAAGATCCTTGTGATGGCGGCCACGAAGGGCATGGAGCTCTACCAAATGGACGTAAAGACGGTCTTCCTCAACGGCATCATAGAAAAAAAGATCTACATGGAGGTGCCAGACAAGGTGGAGGCACCGGAGGGCAAGGTTTACAAGCTGTGGAAGTCCTTGTACGTGCTAAAACAATCCCCCAGATGCTGGTACCAACAGATGGATAGCTTCATGGCACAACTCAGGTTCAAGCGTTGTAAGGTGGATCACAGCGTGTACGTGGGGTGTGACAAGCAGCTCCATCAGATCGTCGCACTCTACGTGGATGACCTGATTTTGTGCTCGATGGATCTGCCAAGCCTACAATGGCCGAAAGAGTAGCTAAGCAGCAGATTCTAGATGTCGGACATGGGGGAGCTGGAGTACTACCTTGGGGTGAGCATCACGCGGAACCGGAGGGCGTTCACGCTTGAGCTGGGGCAGGCCAAATACGTGGCTGTGGTGCTGAAGCGGTACGACATGGAGGACTGCAAACAATTTGGCAGTCCGGTCTCCATGACCTGTTAACCGAGTGCGGCAATTGTGCCGCAATCAAAACAAGAGCGGGAGGATATGGCAGGGGTGCCCTCCCAATCGGCGGTGGGCAGCCTCATGTACGCCATGGTGGCAACTCGACCGGACTTGGCCTACGCGGTGGGCCAAGTGAGCAGGTACGTGGCCGATCCAGGATCACTATACTGGCAGGCGGTCAAGCGCATCCTCTGCTACCTGCAGGCGACGCGGCATGCGCGCTTTAGGTTTGATGGCAAGGGACGGGTGGACCTCTTGCATCTGGTCTACTACACGGATGCAAACTATGCTGGCAATGTGGACAAGCAGAAGTCCACATCCGGCTACGTGTTCTTCCTCGCTGGTGGAGCGGTCTCGTGGTGTAGCAGAAAGCAGGATTGTATCGCCACCTCCACAGTGGAAGCAGAGTACATCGCGCTGACCGAGGCGGTCAAGGAGGCGGTGTGGCCCCGCAGGTTGCTTGGGGAGCTGGGCGTGCCGCAGCAGGAGCCTACGGTGGTGCAAGAGGACAACACCGGCTCAATCTCGCTGACCAACAACCTGACGCAGCACAGGAGGATGAAGCATATCGGCATGCGTTATCACTACGCATGGGAAATGGTTGAGAAGGTGCAGGTGGTGCTGCAGCACTGCAGCACACACAACATGCTTGCGGATTGCTTAACCAAAGTGCAACCCGTGGACTGGCATGCACTGAGTGTGGCCGGGCTTGGGATGACCAGTTATGATGGGCTGGAGGGCGCAGTGGAAGATGAATGGGATCAAGCAGGGGCAGCGGGCATGGCAGGTGGAAGGGGGAGAATATTGAAGATTTGCCCCTCTGCATGCCTAAGTGCGGCACCAGAAGGCTCCGACGAGCCGCCAGGGAGAGGAGACTACTCGCTGTTGGAACTGGTGACTCAAGGATTTCTCGGATCCTAAAATGGAGGATTACCTCTAAAAGGTGACGAGTCGCTGAATCCGGTAAAATTGTTTTACCGGAATCGGACAAGTAACAAGGGAGATATGGGCTTCTAAAATTGGGGTGTGTGTGGCGGCTCTGGGAGCTGGCCGTGGTTCGACTACTGGTGAATAATTGACCGGGACGATCAACAAAATTCCATCTGGGGAGTTTTTTCCGGAGGACTGCCGAGACGTCCGGTGGATGATTCGCCGGATTTCAGTTGTGCAGTTTTGTTACTGAGGGACTTGGCAAAAATCCTGGCTCGGAGTACGAAACTCAGTAGTACAATTTGTTACTCGGGGACGGTCAAAATTCCGATTGCAGGTCCGCGAACAGGTTTTCAACCACATCAATCCCCATCACCAAACACGATGATTAACTCATCAAAACAGACTCCAAAGGCGCAAGGGGCACCGCCACTACGCGTAGGGACATCTGCGCCTCCGGAATGGCATTTTGATGGGTCCTTGATGTGTGAGGGTGCCTCGGCGGGGGATGTAGTGCGCGTTGCCGACTGAGCGGCTGGTTTGGGGTGCTGCGCTTCGACTGATGTAGCGGGAGCTGTGGTGATCCAAATCGTGCACGGTTTGGTGCGTTGGAGAGCTTATGACTAGCCCTAAAAATGTTTAGGTTCTCTCCATGTTAAAAACCAATGCAAAATCATGTTATTCCCTTTGTAAAAGTAATTATCTTACAACTGTCTTCCACTCCCAGAAACATAACGTGAGGCGACCAGAAAGCTCACGCTTAGACTTAGAACTCACACAAAAGAAGCCATGAACACAGAAGACCAGCCAGGCCACATTGGAACTGCACCTCAGTTTCTGACACACCTTATGCACGTTCTCATAGCCAAGGAAGAGATACGACTTTGCCCGTGGCACCAGCTTGCTGTCGTGCCGGTGCACAGCCTGCACCATCGTATTTGCTTTGTACCCAAACACTTTTAGGATTACCACACTTGGCTTGTACCTAATCCAAAACTCCTGCGGCGTCTCCCAGCCACTCTTCCCCTTCAGCATCACTATAGGGATGAGGTTGATGATGGAGGTCGTCGTACGCACAGCTTTCGTCCAGAAGCTTTGCGACAGTTTCGCATCCACCAACATGATCTATACCATATTGAGCAGCGTCTGGTTCGTCCACTCCGCCACCCCATTTGACTAAGGCAAATACAACGTGTTTTGTTCCCATTTTATGTCATGTTGCTTGCTACAGTCCACATACTCTCCGCCGTTGTCACTATGTAGCGCTCTAACCTTCTGGTTAGTCTGTCTCTCCATCGCGGCATACTCCTTCAGCCAGTCCTAGACGTTGCCTTTCTACTTTATGAAGTACACGTAGAGTTTTCTGTTATATTCATAAATGAATGTGACACAACAATGAGCATCTCTCTTTAATGCCGTCTTGAATGGTCCGTACACATCGTTAAGCATGACCTCCAATAGTTCTGAGGCGTGATTCACATTTTTGTTGAACGGTGTGCACAACTCCTTGCCCAAAATGCAAGGCTCACACTTTTTGTGCTTTGCTACATCCATCACCTCTTTTACACTGCCAATAAAGATGCCGCTTACCAACTCACGCTTTGTCAACTCCTTCACGACTGCGGGTGAGGATTGCCCCAGTTGTCGGTGTCAGAGATGCAGATCAGCTCCCCCTCCTTTGGCCAGGTTGACGATGCATTCCTGCAATTCTACTAAATCTCTTGTCGTGGGGATCACATTGGTCTCCACAATGTAGAGGCCTCCCTTGCGCTTAGCCTCCAGCACGGGCTCACCACCACCGTCCTTCAGCACAACTTCCCCCTTTCTCCTGAAGAGCACCTCGTACCCCTTATCCATCAAGCGGCTGACACTTAGAATGTCAGCCAAGCCGGGTACGTGCTGCACGTTCTTGATGATACGCTGCACCCGCTTTCCACCAACCACCAGCTCCACGTCCACGTCTCCTTGGCCAGGCGCTGGCTTGACCTTGTCGTTCGCGACCACCATGGACTTGCTAGACTTGGTGTAGTTGTTGAACCCAACCTTCTCAACCTGGGTTCGCTCCTTCCTTCTAGAGTCAAGGCATTGCCGGTTGGCTTTCTTGAGGTAGTGGTTTTGAGTATCTTTGAGAAGTATCTTCTTGCTTGTAGCGTCCTTTCCATCGGCATTTTCCTCTTTGGTGCACTCACGGGCCCAGTGGTCCTCCTTGTCACATTACGACACTCACCCTTCTTGGCGCCCTTCTTGCCGCTACCATGTATGCCACCTCTTTTGCCCCCGCTTCTGCCACCACGCGTTTTGGTGAAAAGGGCCGATAAGGAAGACGAGGACTCCCTGCAGCTCTATTACTGTGCCTTGTTATGGATGTACTATGCAATCACACCATATGTGAGCTTGTCCTTTGACCATCCTTCCAAAACGGTGATGAGAGGGCTCCAACTGTCAGGAAGGGCAATAAGAAGGGCTATCGCCCGCAGCTGTGTATCGATCTTCTACCCCACATGATTGCATTGTGGGGCAAACGACTCGATCTGTTGTATGGCGGAGACTCTCACCGTTTTGAGTCACTTCATTACAAAGATTTTGTTTGCCAGCGAATTGGATTGATGGATGACACTGAGTTTTTACCAAGCCTTGACTGCCAGCTTGCAGCCCTAGAAGTAGCCCCATTGCGACTCAGCCGGCCCAAACACCAGCAACATGAGCGCCTCCAATTCCTTCATGGTGAAGGCCTCCTTCTGTGCTTTGGTCGCTTTCACTTCGTCGAGGAATTCCGCTCCCTTCATGATCTCCAACAACCCCTTATGCGCGAGGTGGAGCTTGAAGTGCCACCCCCATAGCCCAAAGCCTGGGTTTCCCATATACTTCTTGATGGGTTGCATCTCCTTCTGTGCCGTTTGCGCAGTCTTCCACTCCGGGACCTCAAGCTTTGACGGCAATGTTGTCCGCAATGACAATCCCATCCGCCACGAAAACCATGACCAATGTGCAAAACGGTCAGAGCTGTGGGCCCATAACCCTTTTCAAGAAACTTTCCCCAGGTAGTGGCAGTTCTAACGTGATCTGAAGGGTCTTCACTTGTTCACGGCAACTTTTTGTGCAAAACCTGAGTCTAAGCGTGGCCTTTCTGGTCGCCTCACGCTATGATTCTGAAAGTGGAAGAGAGTTGTGAGCCAGTCACTTTTGCGAAGGGAATAACAAAATTCTTCATTAGTTTTTAGCATGGACAGGAACTAACGACTTATAGGTCTAGTCACAAGCTTCCCAACGCACCAAACCGCGTGAGATTCAGATCACCATAGCTCCCGCTACGTTAGCCGAAGCGCTGTATCCCAATCCAACCGCTCAGTCGGCGGTGCGCACCATGTGACCCGCCGAGGTGCCCTCACACATCAAGGACCCATCAAAAATGCCTTTCCGGAGGTGCAGATGTTCCTACACATAGTGGCGGTTCTCCTTGTGCCTTTGGGGTGCATTTTTATGTGTTAATCATTGAGGTTGGTGATGGGGATTGATGTGGTTGGAAACCTGTCCGCGGACCTGCAGTCGGAATTTGGACTGTTCCCGAGTAACAAACTATACTTTTGAGTTTTGGACTCCGAGCCAGAATATTGGCTAAGTCCTGAGGGACTAACAACCTGCACTACTGGTTCCGGTGGATCTTATCCATCGGACACCTCGCCAGTCTTCCGCGGCTAAATACTTAGATGGACATTTGTTACTCATTCCGGTGGGTTATCCACCGGCAGTCGAACCGCGGCCGACTCCCTGAGCCACCATGCATACCCCACCTTTGGAAACAGATATCTCTCTCTTTACTTGTCCGATTCCGGTGAAAAAACTTTCACCGGATTCAGTATTCTGTCAACCTTGAGGAACTTCAATTCAATCTGGATTTGGAGTAGTCCCCAGGCAGCTAGAGTAAATTGCAAGGATTGTCCCCCTCCAGCGGCTTGTCGACGCCTCCCGGCGTCACCTCGAGCATCTAAGGGGCAAAAATACAATAGCCTGCACCTCCCTCCTTCATCCGCATCTATCAGCAGTATCAACTCTCCTCGCTCCTCAAGCTTCAATGACATTCTTTGCCGTGACTATGCCCTACGTCCAAACAAACACGTGTTAAAATTTCCGGTCTCCTCCATTGCAGACAGCCTACAGTAGCACCCGAGCCGCTCTCTGCCGCCATCTTCGTTGGAGTTTCCTCCCACCTCTCGTCTAGCTCTCATCATACACCTGCATTTCCACTATCTAAACTGGTTCATTGTAGATCTTGAGCTTACTATGTCTCTTTTGCTTCTCTTGGCCTTTCTTGTGGCCTTGTGGCAAGGTCATCTCTCTGCTAATACCTCCACCTCCCGAAGTTTCTTCTACACCTCCTCCTTCTCTAGCAGTAGTATCCACTCCATTCTTCTCTATCTACATCAACGTCATCATTGGTCTCTCATCCACTGCTTTGCAGTGTCATCTCCTTGAGCCGCCCACTTTGCCTCACCTCTCCTCGTCAGAGCGCATTCGCTCCTTTCTCAACCTGCAGCAATTGCTTCTCACTCACGTGCCTCCATCTGCTGCTTCAGTCCCATGTGCCTCAGCTTCTTCTGTATCGTCTTCCTCATCAACATCAGTTGCTTTTTGTAAATTTATCCACTTCTGTCAACTACCTCCTCACCATCATCTTCATCATACCCCTCATCCTCCGCAGTCATCATTATCATCTTACTCATTGATCATCATCATCATCAATCAACACGTGGTTTCCTCCCTGCGCCCAGTTTCCTCATTATCAATCAATCATACACATTCATCCGCAATTTTCTTCCGCTCGGCATCAAGATACGCTCGTGTCACTGCTTGCTTTGCGATGACCTGCGCTCAGACCGTCCCTTCACAAGTGCACATCGTGTCGGCCTTCAGTCCATCATCAATAAGCAATGAGCCATCCACTTTCAGCTTTCAGTATCTGAAGCTGGCATTAAGGATGTTTGCATGTTTCACCTACCCTTATTGCAATGACCTGCACCCAAGCTGGCGACAGATGTCTCAGGGCACGTTGGTATCTGCCTTCCTCTTGTCGCATGGTACCCTTCTATCAGCTTCGTGCACTTGGTTCACCCCTACGCCCAGTCCATCATCCTCATTCATCAATCAGCTATCACCGGCCATCATTATCAGTTTATCCGTCAGATGTGCACGTTTCACTGCCTGCTTAGCAGCAACCTGCACCCACGCCGTCATCATCATCAATTAGTGCACGTGATTTGTCTCTCCGTTCAGATCATCTGCTCTTCCTCAATAAATCCTCTATCATCAGTCTACTCGGCACTAAGATCCGCATGTTTCAACAACCCGCTTCACTTTGACCTGTGTACATGCCACTCTGCACTCTCCTATCAAATCTTCATCACCAAGCCTTTTTCAGCAAGCAACAGTATGGCTTTTCACCCTCTATGTCATCTGAGGGACCATCATCTTATATTGGTTCTGCTCCAAGAACACAACACCAAGCACGGCCTTCACTTATATTTGAGGTATAAAAGCCTGCTGCCAAGGAACTGTTGTGATGTGAGTCATCCCTGTCTGTTTGTATAGCTTACTGCGCCAGCTGGGTCCGCATCAAGGTCTGCACGAGTGGACACGGCCGAGTGGTCACAGTAAGCTGACCACTATCTGCATTACTAAGCTATTGAAGCTTATGAGAATTTGAGCGTCTCCCTAGCGTAACCCTTGCTGTTTCTTGCACCTGCTTGCTTGCTAGTGCGCCAGCTGACTGGACAGTGTCGCCACATCAGCAGCAGCAAGTCTAGGAAGCTTCCTAGCAATTTCTCAGGAACCTGTCAATCTCACAGGAACCAGACACTACATGTCTCCCTGCTCTTTGGTTCAATAGGCAAACCAAACCACTGTAGCCGTGGACCAGCTCCTTGGCGGTTTCTCTTCAACTCCTTGTACGGACACAGAGGACTAGTTCTGGCAACGCTCCCTCCGTGTGTGGCGACAACGTGGCAATATCCTTGATCTCATCACACTCACCAGTACCTACACAAAGAAAGCAACAAGTCTAGATGAGTACACACCATGTCCGTATTACGACCTAAGCCCCCAAACCATGATTTCTTCTGGCCATCCATCGTCACTACACGACAAATATCCTTACTTTCCATCGATGATGAGGATGATGCTGCTCAGCTCAGCAATGCTTACTCTCCCGCCTCCATACCCTCTAGATGTGCCCCAATCTACTCTCTGCTTCAGCTGTCTACCTGGCTTATTCTGTCCCCTCTTGGTCCATTCTCTACTAAATCCTTCGTTTTCCATCCCATCTATTTGCTCTCGTCATGTTCTTCTCCTCCGGCACGTTCTACTTCTTCTGTTTTCTTTTGCCATCACTCGCCTAGCACATCTTCTCTCACACAACTATGGTGTGACAACAAATTCCTAGTGACCCTCACATGCACGCTGGCCTCTCTACCATCCTTTAAATGACCGCACACTGGCGAGCTCAACTCGCCACACACTATGGAAAGGGAGCATACACGAGATAAGTCAAGCCCAGACATTGATCATTTGGTCTTGCCGCCACAAGATGACACAAACGACAGACTGAGTGTGAGTGTGCGTGTGTGTGTGTGTGTGTGTGTGTGTGTGTGTGTGTGAGAGAGAGAGAGAGAGAGAGAGAGAGAGAGAGAGAGAGAGAGAGA
>SZWC01012002.1:67409-69909 GCA_023375785.1 Penium margaritaceum
AGAGAGAGAGAGAGAGAGAGAGAGAGAGAGAGCACTTCTCCTCTCGCACTGGTGCACCCCGATTTCACAAGGCCCATGCCCATGCCATCCGTGCAGTATGGCTCAGTGTATGTCCTGACCTTGACTGACAATTACAGTCAGTTTCGGTGGGCTTTCCCGCTGAAAACAAAAGCTGATGCTCAGCGTGCCATTGCTGAATGGATAGCACTGGCGGAACGTCAAACAAATAAAAAACTATTGAAACTGTGCACTGAAGGAGGTGGAGAATTCCTTGGATCTTTGACCTCTGAACTCAAAGAAAGAGGCATAGAACATCAGACCACCGCTCCCTACACGCCCCCATAAAATGGGATTGCAGAGATATGGCATAGGACCGTGGGAGATGCCTTGCGCACTCTACTTGGGGAGTCTGGCCTGTCCTTTGGGTTTTGGGAAGAGGCGGTCAAGTACATCACATGAGTTTGGAATCGCATTCCCCAGGGTCCATTGCCAAAATCAGGGACACCCTGGGAGCGCTGGTTTCAAGAAAAGGCAGATTTGAGACCGGCATGGGTCTGGGGAACAATGGCTTGTGTGTGGTTTGTACAACCTCAGAGAGATCACAAACTCAGCCCACGTGGCAGATGGTATGTGTTTGTGGGAGTGTCCCATACCTCCAAGGCATGGAGGTTCTGGGATGTCACAAATCACTGCTTCATTGAAAGTCAAGATGCATCCTTTCTGCAACACATGCCATACAAGACGTTTCACACCCTACGGCATGTTCCGCATATTCCATCTCCACACCATTACCCAGAGTATGTGAGTGTACCTTTCTTTGTGTCTCATCCCATGCGTCACACATCGCCTGTTGCACGACAGTCGCACGGTGCACCTGCGGCATCCCCAGTTCCCACAGATCTGTTAACACCGAATGACCTAGCCAGCACAGCATCAGACACAATGCTCTCACCACTTGGCTTGGAACCAGCCCTTCCAAGAGAAAATTTCGCACAGTCTCGTCCCACAGTCACTGAGCCTGTACACCGGTCTGCACGCAATGTTGCACGTGTGGACTACAAACAGTTCTATCACACCGTTGGGCCTACCCCTGTGGATTTCACAGTTGTAGAACCTCTCACACTAACAAAAGCCAGAGAACGATCAGATGCAGTACAGTGGGAGAAAGCCACGGTTACTGAGTTGAATGCACTGTTGGAACATGATGTGTATCAGCTCGTGCCACTGCCTCCAGGACGAAAAGCAATTGATCTGAAGTGGGCGTTCAAACGCAAGAGGAATTTGGCATGCATAATTGAAAAATACAAGGTTCGTCTAGATGCCAAAGGGTTTCATCAAATCCCTGGACAAGGATTTTACAGACATGTACGCCCCGGTTGGCAAGTACGGCACCAGCCGCACCTTGCTGGCCGTGGCGGCACGCGACGATTGGGAAATACACCAAATGGATGTCGAAAACGCCTTCTTGAATGGTTCCCTTGAGGAGGAACTGTATGTGAAACAACCTGAAAGGCTTGAGGATGGAACTGATTGTGTCTGGCTGTTGTTGAAAGCGCTGCAAGGGTTGAAGCAAGCTCCCAGATGTTAGAACAAAGAGATTCGGCGCACTCTAGAACTTGGTGGATTTTTCCAAAGCATCTCTGATCTGTCTCTGTTCTTGCAGAGGAAGGGAAGAGAGCCCATTGCTTTGCTTGTCTATGTGGACGATTTATTGATTCTTTCCCCTTCAGTCTCACTCATCTCACAGACAAAGTCATTACTCATTGCGCACTATTGCATGACTGATCTTGGTGAAGCACACAACTTCTTGGGCATGACCATCCCACGAGACAGAATCGCACGCACACTGACCCTACATCAAGGACGCTTTGTTGCTCATCTGACTGCACGCTTTCACCACCTTGTCCAACACTTGCCACGTCAACAGTCACCCATGAGCCCGGACGTCTATGCACACTTTCTTGATGCACACACCACAGACTACGGACCTGAGAGTGATCCAACACTCTGTTGACAGATCACAGGCAGTCTATCCTACTTGGCATCCACAACAAAACTTGATATTGCATGTGCTGTCAACACCTTGGCTCAGTTCAGCCAGCAACCCCGCAGTGCGCATCACAAGGCCTTGTCGAAATTGATACGTTATGTGTTGGATACTGCCGAGGTCGGTCTGGTCATCTCTCCCTCTTCAGCACCAAACTTGGACGGGTATTGTGATAGTGACTATGCATGCAATTGCGTTGCACGCAGTTGAGGGGGGTATGTCTTCCGTGTGTGGGGCATGGATGTTTCATGGAGGAGTGCTAAACAGTCATGTGTGGCACGCAGTGTGGCTGAGGCTGAATACATGGCATTGGGTAAGGCTGCATGCGAAGCCATATGGCTGGGATGGCTGCTTGAAGAATTGGGTCTGACTACGCATGCCATACCACTGTACAGCGACAGTTCGGCAGCACGACGGAGTGCAGCAAATGACGGTGTACTGCACCCAGGCACT
>SZWC01012002.1:74909-78853 GCA_023375785.1 Penium margaritaceum
CTCACGACTTACATGTCCACCGTGGCCGCCTTTCTTAAAGGGTCTTCAAAAGCACAGGAATTATCTGATGAAGAAGACAACTTTCAGTTAAATCACCTGTCTGAAGGACCAATCCTGCCTGACAAAGATATGCCAGCTACACAGCCAGAGCATTCAACCTATGGCTCAGCACCAGAAGATGCAGCATATCACACCCTGGCAGAAGAAGAGTTTGTCACTGAAGAACTGGCAATGTGCTCCATTGACAGCGCACTTCTCTTAGCTGCTAGAATCCTGGCATGGATTATGGACTCTGGCTGCACGAAACATATGACTTGCAAAAAAGACTAGTTCATCAACTTCAAACGCTTCCTGACACCACGAGAAGTCCGCCTTGGTGATGGCAGAACTATCCCTGCCTACGGGCAAGGGACGGTCAAGGTTGGCATCAAGTGCAATGGAAAACCAGCAATCAGGACTTTTGAAGACGTACTCTATGTTCCAGATCTCGCTGCAAATCTTCTCTCTGTCACCAAGCTCAACGACAAATGTTTCAAAGTGGTATTTGACACTGACAAGAACTACAAGGTGTACAACCAGACATCTGAACTGGCAGCAGTTGCCACTCGAATGGGAATCCTGACCATCCTTGACACCAGCGAACCTACAAAACACCCAGAGACGCAAGAGATGGCTCTAGTGGCCTCCTTACCCACATCGGCAAAGACAACCTCTCCATAAACCATGGCAGATCTTTGGCACAAGCGTCTGGCACACGTCAGCTATTCAACACTAATTAGAATGGCTGCATATTCAGTTGCTCATGATCTTCCCGCAAGTCTGAAGCAAGACGGCGAAGCACCCATGTGTGGAGGCTCTCTCACAGGCAAACAACATTGAGCCTCCTTTCAAACCCTTCCGTCACATCGAACCCACGAGTGCCTGGAACTTGTGCACATGGACCTCTGCTATATCAAGGAGGGCTCTCTCTCCAACAAGCATGATTTCCTCGTCATCCTGGATGACTACACACATATGGTCTGGACCCGGATCTTTCGCTTCAAATCTGATGCCATTGAAGCAATTAAAACCTGGGTTTGACAAATTGAGAACGAGACCAGCCTGACAGTCAAGAAAATCCACACTGACAACGGCACCGAGTTTGTCAACCACAACCTCAAAGTCTTTTACGATGAGAGGGGCATTCAACATCAAACCACGGTGCCATATACCCCACAACAAAATGGCAAAGTAAAGCGGATGAATCAGACTCTTCTTGAACAAATTCAGACCATGCTCCACACTGTCGGGATTTCATATGCTTTATGGGCTGAGGCTCTTCACACTATAGCGTATATCACAAACTGTCTTCCTACCGCAAAGCTGCCTGCAGGTGCATCAACACCCTACGAAGCATGGACTACGAGCAAGCCCTATCTGGGACACATCCGTATCTTTGGATGTACAGCACACGCCTGGGTCCGGCCAGAAGAACGCTCCAAACTTGATCCACGATCAAAAGTCTGCATTCTTCTTGGGTACGAGACACGCGATATCTATCGACTATGGGACCCACACTCCAAATGTGTGATTCGGAGCAGACAACCCATCTTTGACGAAAGCTTCTTCAATCGAGCACGTGATGCAACACCACCAGCAGTCACGCCCACTGTCTACATTGAGACAACTCCACCACCTCTTCAAAAATTCTCCGTCGAACCCACACCTGATGACCACGCTGGTGTACTTCCTCCTGTGGTTCCAGAAGAACATCATGATGCTCCTGCCACTCCACAGACATTCATCCCCAGCAACGCACCAATTCTCCACGTCAGCTGCTTCAAAATCAGGACTGCGCCGGTCTGCCCGACTCACAAAACCTCCATCCTTTCTTCAGCTCGGTTTTCTGTCAACCACTGAGCTCCCAGCCGAGGACGACATTGATGACGCTGCACTACTCATGCAAGTGGTGGATCCCATCAGCTTCAGAGATGCCATGCGCTGACTGGATGCCGACCAATGGCACCAAGCAGCTCAAGAGGAACTCTCTCAACTTGAAAAACAACACACATGGGATCTCATTCCTTGACCAAACACTCCCGTCGTCACTTGTAAGTGGGTGTTCAGAACCAAGCTAACCAGTGCAGGAACATCCGATCGCTACAAAGCCTGCCTTGTTGCGCGTGGCTACAGTCAAGTGCTTGGGGTAAACTATCAAGACACGTTTGCACCCGTGGCCAAATACTCATCCATCAGAGTGATCCTATCTCTGGCTGCTAACAACAAGTGGCACCTTCATCAAATGGACGTCAAAAGTGCCTTCCTCAATGGCGAGCTCAACGAAACAATCTACATGAATCAGCCTGAGGGATTCATCTCTCCAGACAAACCCGACCACGTTTGCAAGCTTAACAAGTCTTTGTATGGCCTGAAACAAGCTCCACGACAATGGAACTTGAAGATTCATGAGATCTTCTTGATCCAAGGCCTCCAACGCCTTCACTCGGATCACTCAATGTACTTTCGCGGAGGATCTAACCTTCTTGGCGTCATTCTCTATGTGGACGACCTCATTCTGTTTGGGCCATCTCTTCCTGTTCTGTACACCCTCAAGCAGCAGCTATCTCGTCGTTTTGAAATGACTGACATGGGGCCACTCAAGTACTATCTCGGCATTCAAGTCACCCATGGCATAACCCACGGCCAGGTGACGCTCACTCAAGCCACCTATGCTCAACGTGTGGCCGACAAATTTGGCCTTGGTACATCTACTCCACAGTCCATGCCACTCTCCAAGGATCATGGCGTAACCAAACCGGTCACGACAACCACACCGATGGCTGCCTCGGAGGATGCCCAATATTTTCTACGCATGGTGGGCTCTTTGATGTACTCTTCTGTGGCTACTCATCCTGATCTCTCCTTTGCCGTTGGCCTTCTCCGTCAAGGATGCCAACGCTCGACCGCTGCTCACATCGTGGCCGCCAAATGCAGCATTTACTTCGTCCGCGGATCTGCCTCTCTCGCCATCTACTAATCCTCTGGGAATAATGTTCTCCAGGGCTTCTGTGATGCCGATCTCTCTGGCGATCAAACCACAAGTCGCTCCACCTCTGGGTACGTCTTCCTTCTCAATGGTGGACCAGTCAGCTGGCGCAGCAAGAAGGAGTCCGTGGTCGCTCTCTCCTCTACCAAAGCTGAGTACATCGCTGAGAGTGAATGCACGAGAGAGGTGGTCTGGCTGCCCATGCTCCTGAGTGAGCTGGGGTTCGACCAACTTGAACCCACGTCCATTCACTGTGACAACGAAGGTGCCATCGCTCTCTTAGAAGATCCAGTTCTTCATGATCGAACCAAGCACGTCTGTCGGCAGTATCACTACATCCGCGACGGAGTTGCGGAAGGTGAGGTCATCATGCACTACCTCCCCACTGCTGATCAGACTGTTGACATCCTCACCAAAGCTCTCTCTACCGACCGCCACGCTCATCTCTGCACTCACGTGGGCCTCATCTACCCTTCCTGATTTCTCTCGGCCCTGCCTCTCCTCGGCTCTTCGCCTGTTGCCGCTCATTCCCGGCCCTCTCCTTCCGTCCCCCCCATATGAGGCATTGGGACGGACGGAGATGGTCATCGGTGGAGCCATCATGGCTTCCCGTTTTCGTGCCCCCCACATGAGGCGTTGGTACGGACGCGGGTCACCTACGACCGCTCACTCCGCCTCTCTTGCTTCTGCTCGCTTCCTCTCTGCGTCCTCTTCTCATGCGCTCTCCTACCTGTCGCTACTAGTTGTTCCCCTCTTCTGTCACCCCCATATGAGGCGGTGGGACGGACGCGGGGACTTCAACCCCTCTGGCTCCTCCGCGCACTTCCTCTCCCTCTCAGTCTTTCTCCTCCCGCGCTTTGGTCCTCGGAAAACGCCAACGTCCTCACCCACTGGCCTGTTGGGGGGGGGGGGGGGGGGC
>SZWC01012003.1:23759-65405 GCA_023375785.1 Penium margaritaceum
GTCTAGCCGTCCGTGCAGGAATGCATTGTTCACGTCCATCTGTTCAAGCTCCCAGTCATGGTGAGCCACGAGACTCAGCAGCGCTCTGGCTGTGGTGTATCGCCCGACCGGTGCAAATGTTTCATCGAAGTCGATGCCTGGGACCTGGGAAAACCCCTTCGCCGTGAGCCTCGCCTTGTACTTGTCCAGAGCGCCATTGGGTTTGTACTTCCGTCGGAAGACCCAGCGAGCGTCAATGGCCTTGCGACCAGGCGGCAAGTCAACCAACTCATAGACCGCGTGGTCTTCCAGAGCGTTCAGCTCATCACGCATGGCCGCCTCCCACTGTTGGGAGTTAGTGGAAGCACATGCTTGATGCACCGTGGTTGGGTCAGGTGGTAGAGCTGTGGTGGCTGACGCAACGTGACACTCTGCAATGCTGCTCGAGACAGCCACCTCCAATGCGTGTGCATGCTCTGAGGCAAGGAGCGCATAGCCAAGGGCCGAGCTGGGGTGGACAACCCCTGTGGCCAAGCCCAGGGCATCCATGCCGGTAGGGGGGACAGGAGACTGCCCAGTCTGAGACTGTGGGGGGCACGCTAGGACCGCAGCGCTAGAGCGTTGAGGGAGCGCACGAAAGCGCCCTCCTCGGACGAAAGGGTAGACCGGGGCAGGACCAGTGGAGGTCAGTGGCGGAGATGGAGCAGCCACATGAGGAAGGGAAGAGACAGGTGAGGTGGCCACCGGAGGCGTGACCGGACTGGAAGGAGAAACAGGTGAAGTGAGCGCAACTGACTGGACAGAGTCCGTGACAGGAGAGGACGGGGCAGCAGAGGAGCTGTTGGAGGACGGGGAAGACTCTGGTGCATGACCAGATAACAAGGGCTGTGAAGAGGGTGTCGGACCGGACAACGAGGTCTGCAACGAGGGTGAGAGCTGCAGTGCAGCAGTAGGGACTGTAGGGGTGGGAGGACCGACTACCCCCCCCCCCCCCCCCCCAGCCGAGAGAGAGGCAGAAGAGAGGAGGCAGGAGGCAAGTGACTGAGGTCACGAAGGAAGACAGACTCAAAGAACAAGGCATCACGGGATTCGATGACGCGCTGACGGATGGGATCCCAGAAACGCCAGGCCTTAGACTGAGCAGACACACCCAGAAAGGGGCACAGGCGGCCACGAGGAGAAATTTTGCCTTCACGCAAATCCTTGGGGAGCCAGACAGAAGCAATACTGCCCAAGACCCGAGCGAGATGCAGGTCAGCGCGAGTGCCGTACCAGCGCTCAAAGGGCGTGACCGTGCGGGGAAGAGGGCCGTGGGGGACGCGGTTCCAGACCCACGTCATGTAGCTCATGGCCTCAAAGGCAAAGAGCGGGGCAGGCCGGACTCGGACAAGAGAGTGTGGATGCCGTCGGCCAAAGTACGATTCCAACGCTCGGAGACTCCGTTCTGCTGGGGTGTGTATGGAGCAAAGGTCTCCAAACACACCCCGCGGGACTCCAAGAGGCGGGCGATCGGACCAAGGAACTCGCCACCACGGTCGCTGCGAAAGATTTGCAATGACCGCTGACATGCTGGCTCAGCCTGAACCAGCCAGGACTCAATGACGGAGCAAACGTCACTCTTCTGACGAAGGGCGAACACCCAGCGGAACCGGGAGAAATCATCGGTGAGGCATAAGACGTACCGACCAACGTCGCCCAGGAGGTCATGGGACAAAGGCCCCATGACATCCGCATGGACACGATCGAGCGGGTGGGATTACTCAGAGGAAGACGGAGAGAAAGGGGAGCGATGCATTTTTCCTTGCACACATTCGAGACAGTCAGCAGGGCAAGGGGCAGGGAAGTCAGATGGAGAGAGGCCAACAGCAGGCTGAAGGCAAAGCATACTGTGAACGGCATCAGAATGAACATGGCCAAGGTGGCGATGCAAGAGACGGACAAGGTCAGGAGAGAGGGATGGTGCAACATGAGCGAGCGCAGACCCCGGCACAGAGGAAGAAGAAGAGGCATGCAAGGGAACACAGTAAAGCCGGCCACACTACACGACACGTAAGACAGGACGGCCAGAGAAACGCAAACAAGCAGTGCCAAGACCACGGCTGGCAGTGAAATCCATACCCCGGTCCTCGAGGGACAACACAGACAGCAAGCTGAGCTCGAGCGAAGGCACGTACAGAATGTCAAGCAAATACAGGGCACCACTGGGATCGACGAAACGGACAACGCCAATGCCCTGAACAGGGAGCAACTGACCGGACCCTATACGGACAAAGCGGACAGACCCGAAAGGACCCAACGAGACGAACGAGGAGCGAACAGACTTCATGTGGTGCGTGGCCCCAGAATCGAGGACCTTAAAACCATTGGAGACACGCACAGAAGGGAGAACACCAGACGTGGCGACAGTGCCAACAGAGAACCTGGAGGAGACAGGTGACTCACGAGAGACAACGAGGAAGGAAGACAGACTGCTAGTGCTCGATCCACGGGACGGACACACTCAACGAGCCTTGAACGTGACCGGGGGAGTCCCCACGAAGGACACTGTCCGTCTGAAACACGAGACCTCTTGCCGTCGATGCAACACCCTCACCTCCCTGATCGCGAAGGCGCAGAAGCTGAAGAAGGGACTGCTCCAGCTGGCGCTCCCGATCACCGCGGTCATCATCCACCGACGCCGGCGGGGCCGGAGTAGACACGGCCGAGGAATAAGGGAACCACGACGGCGGTGTGTAGGCGGAGGAGGGAGGACCCGCATAAGTGGGTGCACCGGATGGAGGAGGCCAGCCCCAGTGGTGGGGACCAGGAGGCGGAAGGAACGGCAAGCCTGTGGTAGAATGGGCGTGAGCAGAGGTGGTGGCAGGCGGACGCGAAGAGGCCGGAGAGGCGGAGGGTGACGGCGTGGAGGAAGAGCAAGAAGTGCGAGCCCAGTGAGCAATCATGGCCCGAGCTAGACAAAGATCGTCTGGAGGGGCGGGACAGGAACGGGCAGAATGCTCGGAGGAGCCGCAGTTCCAGCACACGACTGCGCCGGGAGTCCGGGAGGAAGGAGTGCCACCCTTGTCCTTCCCCTTGCCTTTGCCCTTACCCTTGCCCTTTCTACGGCCCTGGGAGGCAAGGGCGGAAGCAGTAGAGGATGGGGCAAGCGAAGAAGAGGAGGAAGAAGCAGAGGAAGAAGCGGGTGCAGCAGTGGTGGCGAGTGCAGCAACACCTATGACGGCGGAGCAGTGGAGACGCTTATTTTGAAGGATAGTCCACCAGGCAGTAAGGCGCTCAGAGGTGAAATCCCAGAGAGCCCCTACCCCAGGCGGCGAATCCGGGGGAACGGGCTGTGAGGCAAGACGCTACAGCTCGTCAGCTTTGACGTTGCGAAGAAGGTCGGACAGCTCCGGGATGAGGCTGTTGGCCATGGTGAGGACAGCAGAGAGCTGGCCAGGCGTTGCTTTGCCGAGCTCGCGAAGGAGCTTGAGACCGTGAGACCAGTATGTATCAGCGGTCTCGTCACTACGCATGAGAAGTGTGTTGAACTGGAGTGTGAGTGCGCTCTGAGGGGCTTGGCCAGTGACAGTGGTGTGACGACGCAGCATGGCATATGCGCCGACAGGGTCGGCCAGACGCTGGACAGCAGGGACAGCATTGAACGTGCCGACATCATCAATCAGCGACTCAGGAGCGGCAGCAATGAGGGCGCGTATGTCACGGGCAGACTCAGTTGCAAGGGGAGTGAAGGGAGCAACAACTGGGGAGTAGTACTCCCACAGCTGCTCCCCTTGAGCCCACGCGCTGAAGCGCACTTCCCAGGAGGTGAAAGGCGAGCCCAAAGGAGAGGGAAAGCGGCTGCGAGAAGAAGTTATGCTGGCGCGGCGCAAGAGGAGGGGCAGCTGCAGTGGGGTGACTGGTCTGAGCAGCGGCAGAAGTGGTGGAGGCAAAAGTGCTAGAGGGTGTGCTAGCGGCGGGAGTGGCATTGGCACCAGCAGGTGGGACAGCGGACGCGACAGGGAGGCGACGCAAGACAATAGCGGCGACTTCATCAGCGAAGGCTGCACGATTGTCCTCTGCCAACTTAAGGCGATCTTCAGCTTCCTGCTTAGCCTCGCGGGCGAGAGTGAGCTGACGCTGAAGGGTAGCGATGACTGACTCGTCGTCACCAGGCATGGTGACGACGTGAGGGCTCTGCCCGCCAGATTTGGGCAGAGTTTCCCCAGCCCCAGTGGGCGTGGGAAAAATGGGGGTGCCTGAGGCAAAGTAGCTGAATGCTGCAAGACAGCCCACCCCGAGTCAGACAGAACAAGCCACCGCAGAGAGAACAAGAGAAGGCAGCAAGGGACGAAAGCATGCAAGATAGAGAGTCATGCAGTGACAGGAGGAGACGGACTGCGCAGGAAGGCTAAGTGCGGTGGAACCGCAGCAGCGGAGGCAGCGGAGAGAATGGAAACAGTGGAGGCGAATGGCACCACCAGAGCAAACGCTCCAGTGACAAAGCCAGCACTGAGGGTGGCGATGACTGCTGTGATGGAGACCGTCGCAGAAACGAAGCTGGAGGCGGCAGATGGTGTAGATGCTGCTGTAGTGACAGCGGCGGCCGTCGAGGTGCGGATGGAAGCTGTAGCCGTCGCTATTGCAGATGCTGATGAGGTTGTCGCAAATGCAATGGCAGACGCTGTTACAGAAATCTGCGTCCCTATGTCAGCAGCTGCTACAGCAATGGGACCGACGACAACCGCAGCTTCTGTGTACGCCTCTGTTGCACGTCCTGCTGAGGTCGATACAGGTGCACAAGAGGCTCTAGCGACAGCAGCAAACGTAGCGGTGGCTGCTGCAGCTGCGTCTATAACTGCTACAGTCGTTCGAGTGAGGGCACTCACAATGCCAACGACGTCCTCGGTAAATGTAGCGTACAGATTGGGAGGGACCTGCGGCTGCGGACCACCCCGAGGAGAAAGAGGTGGGGAGACGCTTACCGGTCGGCGGCGAGCAATCCGCGTAGACGACGCTCCTGTGGATGCAAACGCTCGGTCGCTAGTCATGCCTCTGCGACGTCTCGCGTGACGATGCGGCGGCCCTCCCTCGTAGTAAACACCAGGAGGAAGCGCGCAGTGAGTATCACAAAGAGCCAGCGTGGTGGACGCAGCACCACCGAAGCGGTGCACTCTGCTGCCGATGCCGCTGATGTTGAGGCTGGTGCGGCTGCCAATGCTGTTACAAAAAAACGCTGTTGCGCGTGCTGCTGCTGCTGCTACTCTGACAATGCTGCTGCTGCTGCGGTTGATGCGGCTGCCAGCGCTATTGCGAACAGTGCTGCTGCGTCTGCGCGTGCTGCTGCTGCTGCTGCAGCCAATGTTGCCGCTGTTGGGGCCAAAGTGGTTGCCACGCTGTTGGTGCCAATGCTACTGTTGTTGCCCGTGCTGCTGCTGCAATTGCCGATGCTTCTACTGCTACTTTGGACGATGCTGCTGCTGCTGCGTGTACTGCTGCGGGTGTACTTCGCACTGTAGCTCGTGCCGCTACAAGGAAGTATGGTGGAGAGGCGGCAGTCGCATAAGAAGCGACTGTTGCAGCAGTTGAAGGAAACTGTGGCTGCTGAAGGAAACTGCAGTCTCGGCTGCTACAACTGACGCAGTTGCTGCTGGCACCGAGACGCACAAGCGGCTGCAGTTGTGTGGGGGCCGCGGCTGCCGCCGTGCGACTGCCGTTGGTGCAGTCATGTGGGCGATGCAGCTTGACGATCCCTGTAACAGAAGCACGGGAGTGTAGTGGGAGGACTGGCTGCAAAGATTGCAGCTGGTGATTGATGCGAGAGAAGTGCGGGAGGAGAGGTCCGCGGGTGAGGGAAGTACGCCCTAACCTGCATTTTTTCCCGTGAGTTGATGTAATCGGCCACCAAGAGAGGAGGCCGAAGGCTTGTGGGAGTGAGGTCCTCCTCCCTGTTAGAGAGCGGCAGAGGTGGCTGAAGCGACGGCGGCGACGACGAGATATCAGACGGGAACAGGACCGCACGCGCGATGCCGTGCGCGATGTATTCCCCCCTCACACTGCTCTAATACCAGTGGGAAATGAGACTTGGTGTGACGAGGGAATGGAAGAATGTGGGGTGAGGAACTAAGAGAGGTTTTGCACCATGCACAGTGTCGCGGAACAGAAGTGAGAGGTGGGAGGGACGAGTAACAAGACACAAGACTGCTAGCGAGAACGAGAGCAGTGACGAGCGAGGGGCGGCGAGCTCCAACTTCGCTCGTCACTACGAGGCTCAAACAAGCCTCGATCTCGAACCTCCTGGCCGCATTATCCTGCGAGCCTGCACATCGACAGAATTCTGCCGAGACAACCTAAGTGTCACAACCCCGGGTGCTTAGCCCCCCTCCCAAACACAGTAGTACTAGGAAACCTAGCATTAATGCAACGAAAACACGTCTATAAAGCACTCCTGTCATGAGCCACAATGCAAATTGCCACAGCTCCTCTTCTTGTGCACGCGTCATCATGAGGGACGCTGTGATGTCGACGCCAGAGTCACTCCAGCATCAGTCACCTGCATCAATGAGATGAGTGTGCAGCGAGGCCAGAGGTCACGACATGTTTGTGGTTCACAAACCAACAGACGTGGTGAGGGTCCCGAGACGTCTTCAGTACCTACGACATGACCAGTGTGATGCAGATTATGCATCCCGACAGCCTGATCGGCTTGAGTGGTGATGCTAGACTTTTCTCTATGGATTGGCTACTCTTGTCTGCATGTGTCTCTTGCCAGTCATGTCTTGGTGATGCGAATCCACCTTATGTGGGCCCGTTGCGTAGAACTAGTTATTTTGCACCTTTGGTACATAAGACACATGATTCTGATCTCTGAGCAATGAGTTATGGCCGAAACTGTGGTTTTGGGCCAGTTTGAGCTAGTAGAAAAATACAGTGGCCTCTAGAGACTCTAGGCGGCCGGCATCTATTTAGGTGGATTGATGCTTATTTGTTACTCTCTCTCTTCAATGATATTCATTTTGAACTTCCTGACACTCTGTACGTGTCCCTATCCATACCCTTGCAGTTTCATGCATGACTTGTGACTGTCATCACACACTGACTCAACGCTGACGCCTAGTTAAGAGGCAAGTAGCTAGGAAGATTCCTGGAATTTTCTCATGGCTGCCTGCCGGTGTTGATGCAGCTGCCCGCCGCTGCTACAGCAGCGGCGGTGATGGGCACCATCCGCAGTAGCAGCAGCAACAGCGGGCAGCTGTAGTAGAAGCGGCGGCAGGCAGCAACCGCAACAGCAGCAGCCGTGGTGAGCAGCTACAGTAGCGGCAGCGAGCAATAGCAACAGCAGCGACAAGCAGCTGCAGCAGCAGCGTCGGCGGGCAACATTTGCACAAGAAGTAACGGCAGCGAGAAGTTGTAGTAACAGTGGCGGCGGGCAGCAGCAGCAGCACCAGCTGCAGCTGTAGCAGCAGCGAGCAGCAGCCACAGCAGCAGCCGCAGTAGCAGCAGCGGAGGCCAGCAGCTGCAGCAACACTGGTGGCGAGCTCTTGCACGCGCACTCCGCAATCGTAGCAGCAACATCACGCACAACATGGGCCGCCGTAACGGAAGCAGCCACTGTTGCCCCCCCCCCACCGCAGCGAGCGGGAAGCTGCCTTGTAACTTCCCACTGTAAGTGAACTCGCTGTCGGGCGAGCTCGCCGATCGGCGAGCCTGCCGATCGACGAGCTCGCCGCGAGGGTCGAGCCAAGCAACAAGACAAAGAAAAGAAAGGGGAGGGGCACCCGAGGAGAGGGCATCCCAAAAAAGGGGACACCCAAGGAAACCCCAAGGGAGGAGTCCTCAAGACATCACCGGAGAATTTGGTGTATAAAAGTTTTTTTAAAAAGAGTGGGGAGCGCAACAGCTACCCCTACAACGGCAGCTGCAGCAGTTGTGACGGCCTTAATAGAAGCAAAAAAAGTGGCGTGAGGCCACAGCCGTTGGCGATCAATGGCACTCACATCAGCAGCAGCAGCACAGGTAGCGTAAGGCCACAACCTTCAGTTGACGACGGTGACCGGAGCATTTGTAGCAGTAGCAACAGCAGCGGCACAAGCAGCGCTAGGGACAACAGGAGGTGTGGAGTGAGACCACCGCCGTTGACATTTGATGGCGGCCGCAGGCAGCAGCGACAATAGTAGCAGCACCGAAGGCGAATTGAAGTCACACGTTCGGTAGCCACGCGAAAGCAGTGTAGCAATCGTGTAGCAGTTGTACAACAGCACACCACCAGTGTGGTGTTGGGCGTCCTTGTGATGCGATCGCAGCACGTCTGAGGGACTATCCTTCGATCGCTCACCTCCCCCTGTAGCTTTGTGCCAACGGGAGCGAGTACCCTGTGCACTCACCCACGCCAGGCTTCGGAGATGAGCACACCAGCATGGCAAAGAGTGCAACCGGCGTCGTGGTTGGCACCAGGCACTGCATGCATTGCAGGCGCCTAGTCCACAGTGGCAGCTGCAGCCATGACACACGCCTGATGCATTTAACAGCTTTGCCTGCTACTACTGTGGCGGTCGGCACCATGGCTGGCACCAGTGTCGCTAGCGCCCTGCCGGGTCGCAACCATCCTGGATACGGTCCTATCCTTCTTCTTCACCATCCAACTCGGAGACGCTTTTGGCCAATACCATGGCACCCCTCAGTGGAGCCATGGCAGTGTTTTACGCCGAGCTCCAGAGCCTGAAGAACATGGTGCAACAACTCACTGACTATGTGGTCTCTGAGCGACCTCTCGCCACCATGTCGGTACAGACTCTCCCCTCTTCGTCCTCATCGTCCTCGCCCGTGTCTGAGACATTGCCTGAGGATGTTTTGGCGCCCAACCTCACGTTTACGTCTGACACCCTCCGGTCAGTCCTAGAGGCAGTCGGAGTCATCTCGACCTCTGACCCTGTCGCTCTCTTGGCCGTCCCTTCTGCCGGTAGTCCACGTACACGCACTCGCCGCACGTGACAGCGGATGGCACGAATGGCTAGACGTCCCCAGCCACTAGCAATAGTGCTGAGAGCAGCAACACCAGTAGTGAAAGACGTTGCCGAGGAGTCAACTCCCTCGTCCCCAGTCGCGGGATTGGTATGTCACCCCCTTTTAGCTTCTGCCGGTATGTCGGTCGTGGGAGGGATGGAGTGTCCGCCGACGACTACCGTGGAGCCGAGGACTAAGGCAGCAGACGGAGGCGTAGGACACACTCAATTGGCACAACATTTAGAGGGGATAGACACTCTCACTGTGGGGAGGGGACTATTCGTCTGAGGAGGAGTGGTCTGACGCTCAGCCCGCTTCAGAGATCGAGTCGGAGATTGTAGCCGATGTGGTGGAGGGAGTCGGGGAGGCAGCAAAGGCCGTTGATACCCTGACGATGGCCGGGACGATAGGAGCTGCTATGGCGGTGGCAAGAGTTGCAGTAGAGTTGTCTCCCTCGTCCCCGCTTGCGGGGTTGGTGTGCTGTCCCCTCTTGGCTTCTATTAGTCTGACGACCATAGTAGGGATGGAGTGTCCGTCATCGACCACAGGACAGCACAGGATTGATGCGTCAGATAGTGCTGGACGACGGGAGCATGTGGCCGACTGCCATGAGGGGGCAGACGTCCCCTGTGAGAATAACGAGTCGTACATGGGGGAATGGTCACACACAGAGTCGGTGAGAGACTTTTATGCCCAGTGTGCTATCGTACTTGTAGCAGCCGCAGCACGAGTGAAGGATGACCCCTGTACGACGGAAGACGTTCGTGTGTGTGACACGTTAGCAGCGGCGGATGATCTTGCAACAGCCACCGTGGAGGACGTAAAGCGAGCTGCGGACTTCCGGCTCATGGCTACTCCGACCAGCGTCGCATACACCATGGCGGTTCCAGCCGACAACACAGCTGTAGTTCCCATGTACAAGCGCATGTACTCCGCAATGGCTGCTCGGGAGGCAGTCATGGCTCGAGCGGAGGCGCACGTGCAGAGTCTCATGGCCGAGCTCCGGGAGGCCAGCAGCCGCTGTGACACTGCGGATATTCCAACACGACGGGTTGTCGAGGAGTTTGTGGCGGATGTACACAGGCGTCTTGAGGAAAATGAGTGGTCTCTATAGGATGCACGTCTGGGACGGGCGGACCTTCAGCAACAAGTGGACAATTGGCTGTGCACCAATGCTTTGGAGGAGCCCCACGGGGGTGAGAGCATTCTCAATGACGACGACGGCATAGCAGATGCAGGTGCACCGACCGATACCGACGTCCGGCCAGCAATTGACGGCCGAGATACAGGTGTGTCAGCAATGACCAGTGCCGTCGTAGCAGCAGCTCCTACAGGTGCAGATGCTGGAGATGCCGACGCGCTGTCTGGTGGCGACGCCCTGGGAGCAGCCTGCGGCCAGGCGATAGATGAGTCAACGGCTGACACAGAGGACTCCGATCTGTGAGACGAGGCAGTGAGGCTGCAGGAGGTTGTAGCTAGTGCCAACATGCACGTGATGGAGGTCTATAGTCAGGTTCGTTCTACAAATGACGGTCTACATGCCGCAGATGCAGCCGGTCGCCCAGCTGCCGCAGCAGAGCTCGACGAGCTGTACACGCATCTCAACACTGCGGAGACCGCGTGGCGATGTACATCTCAACAGCTGGCAGGCATAAATCAGATGATGCAGTTGGAGGAGGCCCTCAACGCTGCACCTGTCAGAGCAGCAGGTGACGACTACGACAACGACAATGACGACAACGACGACGACGCTTCAAGGTGAGGCTATGTGTGAGTACATCCCACCGGCATCATCGTCACCCTTGCTATTGCTGTGCAGGGGTATGTGGCCATGGGGGAGCCATGCTCCCTCCTCGGGGATTGTGTTGGGAGCTGTCATCAGCTTTGCTCGTGCTGTCAGCCTCTGGAGCCCAGGGGGAGTGTTGGTGTGTGGGCTTTGGCATGAAACCATTACGAGGATAGCGTGGTTACTTTGGGTGTGGCATGATGCTCTGGTCGAGGCTATGCTCGTCTAGACCCACGCACCTGGTGAGTTGTACCAGTGTGAAGTTGAGACCCATAACGTTCATGTGTTGTGTATGCTCCATGCATGCGAGCAGGTGTGGTCGAGACCCGGAGACCCGGAGACATGTTCCAGGGTCACGAGGAGATCTTGTTGCTCTGTACCCCTTGCATGGTCTTTGGTACATGGGTATGTGATTGACTTCTTGCTTGGTCGAGACCCCGGAACTTGGTGGGTTGCACCACTGTCACGAGGAGACCTTGTAATGTGGTTGGTGTTTATGACGGACAGTGAGCATAGTCCCTCTGCGAGGAGGGGGAGGCACCTGTATAAGTGTGCTAGATTGGTTCTCGCCATGGTTGGTTTTGCAAGCGATCCTTTCCTACCTTCACTCTGTCATCGTTGTGGTGAAGGATGTGTTAGCCAGGGGGAGTGTTGGTTTGTGTGGCTTCCACCCGTCACAAGCAACGACCGTGGTAATTACCAGTATACCCCGTACTGGTGGTATGGAGCAGCAACACTGGAGAGCACGACGATGTGGTGAGGGTCCCGAGACGTCTTCAGCACCTACAACATGGCAAGTGTGATGCAGATTTTGCGTCTCGACAGCCTGATCGGCTTGTGTGGTGATGCTGGACTTTTTCTCGATGGACTGGCTACTCTTGCCAAATTGCATATTTTTTCTTGCCTGTCATGTCTTGGTGATGCGAGTCCACCTTATGTCCGTCCGTTGCGTAGAACTAGTCATTCTGCACCTTCTGGTATACACGACACATGATTCTGATCTTTGAGCAGTGACTTATGGCCGAAACTGTGGTTTTGGGCCAGGTCGAGCAGGTAGAAAAATAATGTGGCCTCTAGAGACTCTAGGCGTCCGGCAGCTATTTAGGTGGATTGCTGCTCATTTGTTACTCTCTCTTCAATGATATTCAGTTTGAGCTTCCTGACACTCTGTACGTGTCCATACCCAGACCTTTGCAATTTCGTGCATGACTTGTGACTGTAATCACACACTGACTCAACGTTGACGCCTAGTTAAGTGGCAAGCGGCTAGGAAGGCTCCATGAAGTTTCTCATCCAGGACCAGTTCAACCATAGAGCACACTGGCACTACATTACTCCCACATAGGAATGGATCCGCCCTTGGCGTCCACAATGGGTATTGAACCCCGTCACTCTGATACCAAATGAAGCGAACAGACGGGAAGCTTGGCCCACCAGGCCAAAACAATTATTTTTAAGGGTCTCCAACCCTCAACTCATCCCATCCGTCGCCCCACAGACTACGACCAGTTCAAGCCATGAGACACACTGGCACTACAATAAGTCTAGTCTCACCAACGTTCATGCAAGTCCAACCAACCAGTCAGAAAATAGGCTAACCTGACTGCAACCTCCAAAACAGCCATAAGAGGGAACCCGACAAGCGTACGGGCTCCTCATTTGTCCGAATTACAAACCGAAAGAAGTGCCGGGTGCAGAAAAAGAAACTATATGCAACTGGGTCATGAACAAACAAGGATAGTGCCACTGAGAAAATGGGCCTCGGAAGGTGGTTACTGAGAAAACCCGAGAGAGCACGTGAGGGCGCCGGCGGGCGCGGACGCTATCAAAGTAGCTGTCGAGTGTCTCAGTATACCAGCAAGCCGTGTCAACAAGTCGAGAGGTCATCGTGACGCACACACCAACACTCCCTCATGACCCGCATACGCCCGTCACCAGTAGCGAGGAAGTGTCACAAAACGGTAGCAACGACAGCGCACTGCAAGGGACACGTGACAGGGCCACACAAGAACTGCTAACGGAGAGAGGAAGCAACAAGAGCGGGTACGAACTACGTGGCAGCAAGAGCATACGCAAGAAGTCCAACATTGCATACTACAAACTTGAACTTGCCATTGCACAGCGCTTTGGTGAGAAAGTCTGCACCTTGTTGCCGCGTGTTGACACCCATGACAGAGACATTACCATGTGAAATATGCTCACGTACAAGATGATGCTCAATGTTGATGTGCTTTGTGCGCGTGTGACACATGCCATCATGTTCTGCTATGTGGCGCGTGCTCTCATTATCGCGGCAGATAGTGATGCAGCGGATGGGCCGGTGCAGCCAGTGTTGGCAAGGCGCGCGCCTTACGCCTTAAGGCGTGCCCCTCTTTTAATGAGGGCGCGCCTTTTCCCATAGAGGTCGCAGAGTGGTTGGGAGATGGCAGACGGCTTCCGGCCGGTAAAACTTTCCACGGTAAATCAACATGTACTGGCTCTGAGGCGTTTGTCGCATCAGGTTTGCCGTGGAAAACAACAAAAGAAACTCCCTAACTACCGTCGAACTCGCCTTGCACGGGAGGTTTGAATCTAAGCATAGCTCGCGGAGTACGTGCGGATCGGCGGACAGCGTCCCAGACAAGCATGACGAAGTCGACTCCCAAAGCGTACCGCGGGCATGCAGCATGGGAGTCGCATACACATCGATGGACCGCGAGCTATCGTTGACGGCCAACTAATTCCATCGCCGTCGTCAGTCACCATCACCGTCAGCGGCCCGTGGGCTGTCGCAAACCAGAGCCTGTCAATATGCATATCGACTAGCAAGGAAAAAAAAAAGCGTCGAAGCCAGGCATGTCTCGCAACAGCTGAATGGACAAGTGCCAGTACGTCGAACGGGTTCATGAAAATTGTACTTTATTTCGAGCATCTAAAACCTTCCTTTACCATCGCAAATGAAGGAAAAGAAAACGTTACACGTGCTGGGCGCCTATTTTCCGCTTCGGTGCTGCACGCTCGACGGCTAATCTCCCCCGAGGCACACAAAGCACTGGATTGTCGACCGTCAACGGCTGTGAATACTCGACAACCCCCCCCCGTCATCGATTGAACCAACCGTGAACGGCTGTCGAACGCAGCGAAAAGCCTGACCATAGCATGACACATCCATCTAGCATGGCATTCGCAGCATGGTCTTCACATCCTGTTTTCTGACATTTGGCGCAAAAATGTTGCAAACCAGATGCCGAAGCTGGCCTCATCGTCATGAGTGCAGAGAGCTCTACACCGCCACGTTTTTCTTTTTTCAAACGGACGTCATGGTGTAAGGTGCTGGAGTTAAAAACGGACAAAAAGGCGTAAGGCGCGCCTTACGCCTTAAGGCGCGCCCCACTTATAATGAGGGCGCGCCTTTTCCCATCACTGGGTGCAGCTACTGCATGAGATGGCACAACCAGATGCTCTCACACACCCCAACCCCCAATGCAAAATACTCAGCCTCAGTTGAGCTCCGTGCTACGCAACCCTGCTTGCCACTCTTCCATGAGACACCTGAACCTCCCACAAGAAAGATGTAGCCAGACCGGTTGCCCGAATCGAGATCATGGGCCCAATCGCTATCAGTGTACCCATCAACAACAACAGATTTTTGCATGTGATAGCACAGGCCCATACGTGGGATAGACACGACATACCGCACCACGCGCAGAGCAGCCTCCAAATGGAGCTGACGCAGATGTTATGAGAAATGTGACACAAAGTTTACTACAAAGGCAGCATCTGAACACGTCGTGGTCCCGAGGAACATCAGGGAGCCAATGACTCGAAGGTATGTCGTGACATCGTCAGGCTCCCCTAGATGATCTGGGTTTGCTGATGTAAGAAGCATGTGTCCAGCGGGCGTTATGGCGTGGATGCAGAAGGGACTGTGGCCAACATGTCATCAAAATACTCTCCTAGCGTCCTTACGTAGCTAGCCTGATGCACATGCAATGTGCGCCGCATGCAATCCCGCTCAATCTCCTTTCCGTAATAAACACAAGCTGGACCAAGATCCTTCATTCTATAGATCCTTCACAGCCTGGAGAGCCTGAGGGTTAAGGGACGCAATCAAGAGGTCATCTACATAGACCAATACAATGACGAAGGGTACAGTGGGAGCACTCACGAACAATGTTGAATCCACTTTGCTGCAGTGATACCCGTCCCGCTCTAGGGTAGCAAAGATCTCGAGCTTCCAACAACGTGGGGATTGCTTCAAGCCGTACAAGGCCTTTCGGAGGTGCCATACTCTTTCCATGCCGTCCTCGAACCCTATAGGCTGGATGAGATAGATCTCTTCCTTGAGATTATTGTGCAAGAAAGCATCATTGACATCCATCTGGTGGAGCTCCAATCATGCTTTGCCAGCTGACTCAACAAGGCCTTTGCCGTGATGCACTTGCCCACAAGGACAAAGGTGGCACCAAAGTCCACACCAGACACTTCAGATAATCCCTTGGACGTAAGACGAGCCTTGTAACATTCCACTGGGCCATCGGGCCTCTCTTTCCTTCAAAACACCCAACGGGCTCAGATGGCCTTACGACCAAGCGGGAGCTTCACCTTCTCATAAATCCCATGTTCCTCAATTGTAGCGAGTTCCTCGTGCATAGCTTGCTCTTATATAGATGCATGTGTAGTGGAGCATGATTGTTACATTGTGTTCGGTTCAAGCACACGTATCGTGCTGCCACTCGGAACAATTGCGGTGGCGACTGATGGATATGGCACAGGCCGGGTAGACCTAGCTACCGCAATGGCTCGGTGGAACTCATCAGCAATGAGAGAGTATCCAAGCGCAGTGTTGGGTTGTACCACAGCCACAGCCAAGCCAACAACATCAAGACCAGATACAAGAGTAAGTTGTGTGGGGTTAATGACACCACTGTGAACTGGACAGACTGACCACACGGGTCCAGAGTGGTCAGCCGAGGCTGTACGACTTGAAGCCAGAGCATAATGAGGTGCAGACTGCAAAGGTCGCAGACGATCACTTGGTGCGCGAAAAAACAACGACGAGATGGGGGGTTGCGAGGGTGCGACTGGGTCGGCTGCCAATGGAACCACAATCAGTAATGCAGGCGAAAACGCAACAGGAGATGATGCAGATGCAGAAGGTGATGATGTAGGTGACGTTGAAGTGACAGGAGATGACGTAGGTGGTGATGCAGACACGACAGGAGGTGATGCTGGCGATGACACAAACGCGGCAGGAGATGACGCTAGCGAGGACTTAGACGCAACAAGAGGTGATGTAGGCAACAACGCAGATGCGACAGGAGATGATCCTGGCAATTCCGCAGATGCAACAGGAGGTGATGCAAGCGGTGTCGCAGTTATAAAAGGAGTTGACACAGGCGATGATATAGTGGGATGCGGAGCGCAGCCACGACCGAAGGGCACTCATATACACCACCTCCCCCTGGATGAGAGAAGGCCACAAGCGACGGAATAGAGCGAGATATGTCTCGTGAGAAGGTTCTCTCAAAGAAGAGAGCGTAGCGAGACTCGACAACCTGACCACGCTCGGGGTCCCAAAAGCGCCAGGCCTTAGACTGAGAGGAAACACCAAGGAAAGGGTAGAGGCGGCCATGAGGAGACAGCGTGCCATCGCGTTGATCCTCAGAGAGCCAAACGTTGGCAATTCTATCCCAGACACGAGCAAGGCAAAGGTCAGCACGACGACCATACCATGGCTCGAATGGCTTGACATGAAAAGGCAGCGGACCGTGGGGAACACGGTCCAAACCCACGTCATGTAGGACATGGCCTCAAAGGCAAACAACGCAGGGAGGCAAGACTCGACAAGAAGAAGAGTGGGGTTCCAGCGTTTTGACACTCCGTATGGTGTGGTGTACATGGAGCAGAGAGCTCCAGATGCACTCCTTGAGACTGGAGGAAGCAAGACCTGGGACCCATGAACTCCCCACGACGATTGGAGCGAAATGCTATCAGCTTACGCTGGCCAGCACACTCAGCCTGGACAAGCCAAAACTCTACCATGGGCCCAACATCGGGAAGGGGCAAAGATCCATCGAAAGTGGGTGAAATCATCTGTAAGACACAAGATGTACCGACCAACAGCGTCCAAAAAACTCATCATGGAGCGGGCCCATGACGTCCACATGGACAAGGGCAAGGGGGTACATCATGCGGAAGTCAGACAAAGGAAAGGACGGGCAATACAGCTTGCTTTTTGCGTAATCAAGACAGTCAGCAGTGCATGGCGCAGGGAATGTGCCGGGGTCAAGCACAATAGCAGGCTGATGACACAAGAGGCTATGGATGGCTGCTGTGTGCACATGGCACAGGTGGTGATGGAGAAAATGTGTGTGTGCAGGAAGAAAGCGATGGAGGAACATGCACATGCGCTGCTGGAGTGTCCACGGATGACGGTGCAAACAAGGACACACCATACAATTAGTCGCGATGGAGACCAAGAAGAACAAGATGGCCAGACAATTGCAGCGACACAGTTCGAACACCGCGAGAGGAGACAAAGTCAATGCCCTCATCATCCAAGGCAGTAACAGAAAGCAAGCTGACCTCAAGCGTAGGGACAAAGAGGACATCAGGCAAGAAGGCATGCCCCAACATACCAAAAAACGCACAACACCAACACCCTGAACTGGCAACATCTAGCCAGAGCCAATGCGGACGAAGAGGACATCACCAACAGGCCCCAACATGACAAATGTGACACAAAACAACATCATGTGATGAGTTGTGGTTGCGAAATCGATGATCCAGAAGCCACTTGACACACGAGATGAAGCGGTAACATGACATTGCGCGATACTACAAGCAACGGCAGGAGAAGACGTAGTACGACCAGAAGTGACTGTAAGGAGATGGGGAAGGATGAAAAACTACCAATGCTCAATCCACTCCACGGATGACACAGTCCCACCATTCGACGCGCTCTGGAGGGCTCCATCCGACAAACAACGGTGACCCCCGGACTCGACAGTCAAACTCACACCAGAGTGGCATCTTGAGGCCAAAGAGGAAGAGGGAATGTGGAGGCCGGTGCAGATGTGTTTCGACTGTGCGGAAGCTCGGGAAAGGACCGAGCTGTTGGGGGAGAGAGATGGAGCTGTGGACGAGAGCCTCAAGGAAGGGTTGTAGGATGAATAAGGCAGCCCATAGACCGTAGGTTAGTACGGCTGCGGAAGCCAACGCCACCCCAGGTGGGAAATAGCCACCACAGAAGAGGCTGGCACAAAAGCCCAACTAGACGTCAGAACCGTCAAGGACATGACGACGGTGGTCTTCCACCACATGAGGTCAGACTCCCACATGTGAGGGTTTCAACCAAAGAGGATGGGTTAAAAAGGGGAGGGGGGGGGGATGCCTCCGGAGACAACCAGACAAATCCCCCCTTGCCCGAGTCTCGACCACGTGCAAAAGGACAAGAGCAAGGGAAAATGAAAAATGAAAAAAAGAGAAAAAGATAATTGAAATAAAGAAATAAAAAGGTTGGAAAGAAAGAAAAACCAAACTACCAACAAGAAGGTGGCAGTCAGGAGGATACGTGGGTTAACCGAGGGTGCACAGGGGTGACAAGCCTCTTCCCAACTAGTCAGATGTCTGTTTTATTCTTTTGCGGCAGAGTCTGCTCTACCCTTGCGGGCGAGCAAGGAGCGAGCAGGTGGGGGGGCGTCGAACGACGAGCCCCTCGTCGATCAACGAGCCCGTCTGTCAACGGCCCGAACCCGTCAACGGGCGGGATTGGGAGGTGGCAGCGAGCACGGCTGCTGCTCCTGTGCTGATCCTGCAGCTGCTACTGTGTTGTTTCTGCTGTAGCAATTAGTGTTATAGCTGCAAGTGCGGCTGCTGCTGCTACCGTTACTCCTATTGCAATTGCTACTGGAGATGCTGCTGCAAACGCGATTGCGGCTATTACTGTTGCAGCTATTGCTGTGGCAGCGAATTCTACTATAGCTGCTGTTGTAGCTCCTGCTACAGCAACTGCTACGAATGCGGCTACCGCTGCTGCTGTGGCTGATGCTAGTTGTTACTCTTGTGGCGATTGGTGTTGTGGTTGATGCTAGGTGGCTATAACTGTGCTACAAGTGCGGCTACTGCTGCTGCAGCTGGAAATCCTAGCCGGCAGGTTGGGGCAGCAGCGTTGTCGATGCAGCGTGCGGGCTTCCACGCTCGTTGCTTAAGTCTGCTGCCCCCTCAGTCTGCTACTCTAGAGTCTAAGTCTGGAAGCTCTGTGTTTGTTACTCAGAAACGTGCGTGCCAGTGTTAGCGCCAGAAAGCAGCAGAAAACTGAAAGTGACTGATTAGGAATGAAGAATGAGCAACAAAGGGAGTCCCCTCCAAGTTCTACCTCCCCCCACTAGTGTAGAACTTGTTACTCAGCTAACCAGCCAATCAGAAAATAGTCCTAGACCTATTTTCTGGCACGCAGGGTTTTCTCGGTGAGCCCTGCCAGACACCCGACAGCCCAAAACCCGGGCGTCGTCCGTTTTGCCTGAAAACTGGACCATATCATAATACCGACGCTGCAAACGCAGTCGTGCGGTCAGAATTGGCTAGAAAAATAGCAGCAAAGAGTTATGGCTGCCCAAACCCAGGCAGTGCCTACGACAGTCAGCGATGCCAAACAGGGCCATACAGCGGGAGACATGGACCCTAGGCACCGCATGATGCTGCAGACGCAATGCCACAACCAGACACAGCACTAGGTGCATGCAGACAGCATCTGCAGTGGCAGTGACCACCGGCGGCCCGACCGCCGAGGAGGCCTGCCGATGGAGCTGAGCGCATCGCCGGAGGGAGGAGGCTCCAGCGAATGGTGAGTGGGCCTCAGCGCGCGTCGGCTCCACAGAGCGTCACTCCAGCAGCGTCGAGTCTCGCCGTCAGTCATCTGCACGCCGATGTACACAAGCTGGGAGGACACAACAGAGTACAATGAGAGATGCACGAAAACCAACAGCTGCTACTGCTGCAACTGATGCTGTTGTAGTTGCTGCTGCTGGTGCGGCTGCTCTAGCTGTTGCACGAAGATGCAATGCAACCAAGGGGTTGGCACTGCCCCTGCTGCTCCTGTTGCAGCTATTGCTTCTCTTGTTACCATTGGTGCTGTCGAGTGTGATTGCATCTGTTGCGACAGAGGAAGTAGGGTGCAACGGCTTCAGTTGCTGCAAAGGTGGCCTAAGTAGCCACCACAATTGTTGCATGTCGCCAAGAATTTCGGTAGCATTATACCTCCGGCTCTACCCAAGGACTAAGTGACGTGAGCCCTCAGCTCAGGGCCTCCACGTCGCCAGGACCTATACTGTACGCCCCACCCAGCCCAGCCCGGCCCAACCCAGATGCCTCTAGTGCCGTTGTTGCGCACTGTGTGGTGAGAAGAAAAGTTCGTGTCTCTCTACAGCTCTTATACCATGAGGGAATAGAGAAACCACCAAAGCATCATTCAATGTGAGAGGGTACGTCGTACACAACACAACGGAATGAAGAGCGCTTCAAAAGGTGGAGAGACGGCGAAGATACACTTGAAAATAAATATGTTAACCAAAAAAGTTAAACAAAGAATCTAGGAAACAACAGACAAGTGTATAAGTCTAGTCTCACCCACGTGAGCGCACGTCCAACCAACCGGTCAGAAAATAGGATAACCTGGCTGCAAGCTCCAAAACAATAGTAAGAGGGAACCGGACAAGCTTACGGGCTGTAATTGCCCAGAAGTTTCCTAGGCTGAATGTGTGAGAGCAAGCAACCACGTGCACGAACTACATAACGCCATGGATGCGGAAAGCTTGCCTTCATTAACTCCGGTACAACCAAGACAAAGAGTGGGAGGGGGAGCGAGAGAGACTTAGCATCCGGTGAGCGTGCACTCGTCACGGGCATCACACCCAAGCGAGCACACACCGCCACCCAGGGGTCGAGCCCGACCGCTCGGCACAAAACCGAGACAGCGGCTTCTCACCAGTGCGCGGGTGAACCCGGCACGGTGGCCCCCTAAGGATCAGCACCCGGGAAATGCAGCTCCCCTAGACAACACTCAAGACAAGCAACATGATGCAGGGCACGGCAGTGAGAAACGTACGGGCCCTAGCATCTACCGGATCTCAGAATCAAGAGAATCAAAGAGGATCAGACAATGACCACATGTGTGTCAAGAGTTGTCCCTGGGTCCAGCAGCAGCAGCAGCACGAGAACGGCCATGGCTCCTGCCAGGGCTGACACACCTGTAGCTTTACCAGGTAGAGCCATTGTCAGTCAATCTGTACAGGTGTGTTCAATGTATGTGGAGAAAAGAGGTCACAGAGTTGTGAGTGGCCAACGAACTTCAACACTCCTCCATGACCCGCAGACAACATTCCACACACGCATGAACACCATAAGGGAATCACGAGAGGTGACAGAGACATACTGGACCAAATCAGCCTAGATCATGTGGACAGATACGACCAACAGAGTGAACAGCACCTTTGAACACATTACGACTGAGGGCCTTTGTGAGGAAGTCAGCTCTCTGAGACCGGGTGTCCACCCAAGTGACCTGGACTATGCCAGCAGCAATGCACTCGCGAACAAAATGATGCTCCACATTGATGTGCTTGGTGCGTGAATGATGCATGCCACTGTTTTTAGCAATGGCTTTTGTGCTTTGGTTATCACAGCGTAGCATGATGCAACGGATGGGTACACGCAATTGCTGCAACAGATGACATACCCAGACAGCCTCACATGTACCTGCACCAAGCGCAACACACTCAGCCTCAGCGGTGCTACGAGCGACACACCCTTGTTTGCCACTTTTCCAGGAGACTGCAGTGCCACCGACAAGAAAGATGTAGCCTTTTCGACTGCGAGCATCGAAGTCATGTGCCCAGTCACTGTCCGTGAAGCCGTCAACGACAACCGAGGGCTGTGCACGAAAGTACAGGCCGATGCGGGGGGTGGAGAGGACATAGCGCACCACCCGCAACGCTGCCTCAAGATGACGCTCACGGGGACAATGGGAGAACTGGGAAAGGAAATTCACAGCGAATGCCACATCTGCACGAGTGGTTGTGGCAAGATACATCAAAGACCCAATGACACGGAGGTAATCAGTCACATCGACCACCTCCCCCAGTGTGGACATGTCCCGTGACTTCAGGAAGGACTGACCAGTGGGTGTCATGGGAGTGGACGCAGTGGGGATGGATGTGAGGAGCGGGGCAAAACGTTCCCCCATGCTGCGTACGTATGCAGCCTGATGGACGTGCAAAGTGCGATGCCCCCAGTCTCGCTCCAGCTCCATGCCAAGAAAGACTCGAGCCGGTCCAAGATCCTTCATCTTGTATGTTGCTTGAAGAAGCGCCTTTGCTGCTGCGACAGAGGCAGGATCAATAGAGGCAATGAGAAGGTCATCTACGTAGAAAAGAATAGCGACAAGTGGCTTGGTGGGGCCACTGAGGAACAGCGCTGGATCCACAGTGCTCCGTCTGTATCCTCCCTTTTCAAGGGTCGCTGTGATTTCTTGGTTCCAACACCGTGGGGACTGTTTTAAGCCATAGAGGGCCTTGCGCAAGCGCCACACCCGGTTCGTTCCATCTGAGAAGCCAGGTGGTTGCACCATGTAAATCTCCTCATCCAACCTACCATGGAGGAAGGCATTGTTAACATCCATCTGCTCGAGCTCCCAGTCATGCTAAGCAACCAGGCTCAAGAGAGCCCTGGCCGTGGTGTATCGACCAACTGGGGCAAAGGTCTCCTCAAAGTCGACACCAGGAATCTGAGAGAACCCCTTTGCGGTGAGACGTGCCTTGTAGCATTCAACAGTGTTGTGAGGGTTCAGCTTACGATGATACACCTACTTGGCCGCAACTGCCTTGCGACCCGGTGGGAGGTCAACAAGCTCGTATACCTTATGCTCAGAAAGTGCATCAAGTTCAGCCTTCATGGCCTTCTCCCAAAGAGAGGAGTCAGAGGCCGTGCGCGCTGTTTGCACAGTCAGATGCTCAGGTGGTAGAGGGGAGAGCCCAGCGGCAGTAAAGCACGATGCAACGTTTCCAGCCACAGATGAGAACAGAGCTGAATGGAACTCATCCTCAACAAGGGAGTACCCCAGTGCAGTGCTGGGGTGGATGATAGATGCAGCAGTGGACAGAGAAGAGGTAGCAAGGCCGAGGGCCCAGAGACCAGGGTCACCAGAGACCACTGGGTGTGACTGAGAGGGAAGTGCACGGAGGCGCCCGTCACGAGTGTAGGATGACACCGGTGGAATGGACGGTGCACGCAAGGAGGCGGAAGAAACATCAGGGCGTGATTGTACAACCGGAGGCGGGGAGACCGTAGGACCAGATTGTGGAGAGAGAGCAAGTGGCGGGGAGACAGTGCCAGGTGGGGAGACAGAAGATGCAAGTGAGACAGCATCAGGCGAAGAAGGAGGCGAAGAGGGAGGCGAAGAAGGAGACGACCAGGGAGAGGGCGTAGTGAGAGGGGCAGACGATACAGAGGGTGAAGAGGACTGAGAAGGAGATGAGGGCAAGGCCAAACTCGGTGCAGTGGACGAGGTGACAGGAGGCGACAAGGGATGCCCAGAGGAGAGCACGGAAGGCCCAAGGGGCAGAGAACCACCCCAACTCCGAGAGGGCGGAGTGAGGGAGGCACCAAGGCAGAGAGTATCACGTTCAAACAGGTGCTCAAAGAACAAGGCATCACGAGACTCGATGACACGGCACCGGTAGGGGTCCCAGAAACGCCACGCTTTGGAGAAGGAAGAGATGCTCAGAAAGAGGTAGAGCCGGCCACGAGGTGACAGCTTGCCATCGCAATGGTCCGAGGGGACCCACACGGAGGCAAGACAACCCCAGACACGGGCAAGGCGGAGATCGGCGCGCTGACCAGTCCAGCGTTCGAAGGGGGTGACAGAGTGGGGAAGGGGGCCATGAGGGACACGGTTCCAGACCCAAGTGATATATGACATTGCCTCAAAGGCAAAGAGAGGGGATTGGCTGGAGGCAGAGAGGAGGGAACGCACACCATCAGCAAGGGTGTGATTCCAGCGCTCAGAAATACCATTTTGTTGAGGAGTATAAGGGGCAGAAGACTCGACCTGGATACCACGAGAGGAGAGGAAACGAGAAGTGGGACCAAAGAACTCACCACCACGATCACTGCAAAACACACGCAGGGGTCCGTTACAGGCACGCTCAACCTACGGGAGCCAGGACTCAAGAACGTCAGTGACGTCGCTTTTGTGACGAAGGGGAAAGACCCAGCGGTAGCGGGAGAAATCATCAGTCAAACAAAGGACGTAACGACCAAGGCCGCCAAGGAAGTCATTGGGCAATGGGCCCATGACGTCAGCATGCACTAGGTCGAGGGGTTGAGTGGTAGTGGACTCAGAGGTGGAAAAGGAGGAGCGGTGCATCTTGCCACTGGCACAGTCAAGATAGGTGGAAGTGCAAGGAGGAGAAAACGTGGTAGGGTCAAGGCCGTGGGCTGGCCGAAGGCGAAGGAGGCGCTGGATGGCAGCGATGTGAATGTGGCAGAGACGACGATGCAGGAGATGAGTGTGCTCAGGAGACAAGGACGGGGCAACGTGAACAAGAGCAGATGCAGTGGAAGTGGAGGTCAACGTGAGCGGGACGTGGAACAGGCGATCACAGCGCACACCATGAAGAACAAAACGGCCAGACGAGCGAAGAGAGATAGAGGCAAGGCCACGTCTGGAGGAAAAGTCCATGCCCTGGTCGTCAAGGGTGGTCATAGAGAGAAGGCTGACCTCAAGATCAGGCAAGTACAAAACGTCAGGAAGATAGACAGTGCCACCAGGACCCACAAAGCGTACCACACCAACACCTTGGACAGGGAGTAACTGGCCGGAGCCAGTGCGGACAGAGCGTACGGACTGAACAGGGCCAAGGGAAACAAAGGATGAACAACAGGAGGTCATGTGATGAGTGGCCCCAGAATCGATGATCCAGAGGCCGGGCGAGGCACGAGTGGTAGGGAGTACAAGATAGACAGCAACAGTGCCACGGGAAGAGAGAGAGGACGAGCGAACAAGACGTGCAGGGTACGTATGTGACTGCCATTATTCAATCCATGCACAATCGTCAGGCAAATCCCCTTGAACACGACCAGAGGAATCACCACGAAGAGTGTCCTCAGACTCACAAACAGACACATGGGACTGGCCACTCACACTCTCACATCCCTGAGAGCGAAGGTGAAGAAGCTCCGCCAACCGACGTTCAAGCGTGCGCTCCTCGTCACGGCGATCAGAGGAGCGCTCTGAGGAGCGGTCAGAGAAGTGCCCGTCGTCACGTGCCCAGTGGGGTACGTGATAGTGGGAGGGCGGAGGTCTGTAGTACGGTGGTCCAGATGGACGAGGAATCCAGCCCCACGGGCTGGGTGTTGGAGGTGTCGGGTGTAAGGTGGCAGAGGTGGTGGAAAGGGCAGAGCAAGTGGAGGATAATGAGGAGGAGGTGGCAGTAACTGCAGCAGCGGTAGTGGAGGATAATGAGGAGGAGGCGGCAGTAAGTGCAGCACCGGTGCGTGCCCAGTGAGCATGCATGGAGGAGGCCAATCGTGCATCATCACGAGGGGCAGGGCATTTTGGTACAGAGTGACCAGAGGCGCCACAGTTCCAACAGGTGACGTCAGCAGCAGTGATGGCAGAGTTCTTGCCACCGCGGCCACCCCCACGGCCTTTGCCCCCTCGACCGCCACCCCGACCGGAGCCACCACCCCCACCTCGGGAGGCACCTTGAGTGGAATGTTCTGCCGCCTGCGACGAGGAAAAAGGAGAGGAGGCTGCGACAGAAGAGGAAGAGGAGGAGGTGGTGACAACAGCCAACGCAGTGCGATGCATGCGCTTGTTCTGGAGGGCATTCCACCAGTCCGTCAGGTGCGAGGCAGTAAAGTCAAAGAGGGGCCGATCCCAGGTGGGGAATCAACAGGGACAGGTTCAAAGGCAAGGCGCTCAAGCTCAGCCTGAGAGACATGGAGATACAAATCAGACAGCTCAGGAATGAGGCCAGCAACGATGGAGAGGCAGGCGGAAAGAGGACCTGGAGCGGCCCTTCCCAGGTCTCGCAATAGGCGCAGGCTGCGCGCCCAATACTCATCTGCTGTCTCATCTGCACGCATCTGCAAGGTGTTGAATTGCACCGTGAGGGCGCTTTAGGCAGCGTGCCCAGTTACTGTCTTGCGGCGGCGGATGAGGGCGTAGGCGCCAACCGGATCAGCTAGCGTGCCACGGGAGGAGTCTGCATTGTACGTACCAATGTCGTCGAGGAGACTTTCTGGACCTGCATTGATGAGTGCTTGCACAGCGCGAGCGGCCTCTGTAGGTTGTGGCACAAATGGCACCTTGGCGGGCGAGTAGTACTCCTAGAGAAGCTCACCCTGGGCCCACGCACTGAAGCGAGTCTCCAAGGACGTGAACGTGAGCTTGGGAGTGAACTGTGGTGGTGGAGTTTCAAAATCTTTCTGTCGAGTTGGAAGCAGGGGACGGGCAAAGGCTGCTGCTGAGAGAGAGGGAGAGGAAGAGTTGGTAACGGTATCACCGGGAGGAGCAGACGAGTCTGCTGAGGCAGAGTTTGTGGTAGGTAGAACTGCGGCAAAGGTGGGAATGGTACGTAGTTTCTCAATAACTAGCGCGGCTATTGTAGCAGCTAGCTCATGCTGTGCTTCCTGCCCCCGATGAAGCTCATCCTCAGCTCTGCTGCGCTCTGCTTGTGCCTCACTAAGAGCGGCCTGGAGGGCCTCTATAGTTTCCTCTGGTGCAGGCATGATGCAAGATGGAATAGGAGCTGAGAGTAAAAGGGGAACAAAGAGTCAATTGGAAGGCAATGCTCACCAAACTAGTGACGCGGGAGAAGGTTGAAGAACGGCGGCACAACAGCTACAGCCAAGGAAAACAGAACAGCCACCCAGCCTGCAACCGCCACGGTAAGGCACAAGAGTCCTGTCGTTGCGGCTCCAGCGACTGCAGTAGTGGCAGATGCCACGAGGACGCCGGTGGTGATGGGTGACGCTGCGTCACGAGGTGCGCCAGTAGGCGTCAGCACTGCTGAGGCAGTGGACGCTCGGATGGAACCAACGGAGCTGGAAGTGGTGTCTGCTACTGTGGAGGCTGCCGTGGCAATAGATGCTGCGGCACCTGTGATCTGTGTGGCGATGTTGGCGGCAGCAGTTACTAGTAGAGTGAGTGAGGCAGCTGTCTGTGCGTATGCTTCAGCTGCTCTGTCAACGGCCGTCTGTGCAGAGGCACGGCAGGCCCTTGCTGTCGCTGTGAAGGTGGCTGCAGCACCAGCTGCTGCGTCAAGGATAGCGCCGGCTAAGCTGATTGAGTCGGTATGAACGGGGAGAACCGGGATGACGCCGGGCACCTCGGGTGCGGTTGATGCTGTGTCTGGTCCTGCGGCAGTAGAAGGAGGAGTAGGAATGGGTGAAGCGGACGGTTCAGAAGGTGGAGAGCTGCTAGTGGGTTGCATTCTTGGCGACAAGGGCGGTGACGGTGGTAGGTCGTCTGGGGTGTAGACTTGGCGGTCGATTTCCTCCCTCTCACGCTCTGCTGCAGCGTCGACGTCTTCCTGCCAGTAGGTATGGTCAAGCATGCGCACCCACAAAGGGGTGTCGCCGTCGTCCGCCAGCGTGGAGCGCTGAGTGGGCTGCTGGCGTAACTGGGACACTCGTGGCAAGTGCACCACCCAGGCTGCAGAGGACAAGAGATAGGGTTGTGCAAGGAGATGGGGCAGAGCACGGTGAAGATTCAACGTGTCTGAGAATGGAGAGGGTGTGCGTCCTTAGATGGCGAGAATGGCGAGACGCGGAGTCACGGGTAGCTGCAGCAGATGTGGCCTTAGATGCTCCTAGGGCTGAGGAGAACAGCCGTGAGTGACTGAACGAGGTTAGGTCAGGGTCCGCCGGACGGCACAGATGTGTCGACGGTAATGGCAGTCCGAGATGAAAGAGTAGCCAGAAGTGTGGCCTAGGTTGCTCCGAGCAACGAGGGAGCTCGGAGAATGGGTTCCGCGAGGTGTTGCCCGTGGGTGCAGGCTGAGCTCAGATGAACATTGCGGAACACGGTGGTGCCGTTGTTCAGCACCGAGCAGAAGCACAGTGCAGATTCACTGCTGCGGTGAAGTCAGGTGGCCGAGAGGGGCTCGGGCGTGTGCAGAAGCGGCTGCCCAGGATCGAGGGGCGGTGGGCGAGATGCCTCACATTGCTCTGATACCAGTAATTGCCCAGAAGTTTCCTAGGCTGAATGTGTGAGAGCAAGCAACCACATGCACGAGCTACATAATGCCATGGATGTGGAAAGCTTGCCTTCATAAACTCCGGTACAACCAAGACAAAGAGTGGGAGGGGGAGCGAGAGAGACTTAGCATCTGGTGAGCGTGCACTCCCCACGGGCATCACACCCAAGCGAGCACACACCGCCACCCGGGGGTCGAGCCCGACCGCTCGGCACAAAACCGAGACAGCGGCTGCTCACCAATGCGCGGGTGAACCCGGCACGGTGGCCTCCTAAGGATCAGCACTCGGGAAATGCAGCTCCCCCAGAGAACACTCAAGGCAAGCAACATGATGCAGGGCACGGCAGTGAGAAACGTACGGGCCCTAGTATCTACCGCATCTCAGAGTCAAGAGAATCAAAGAGGATCAGACAATGACCACATGTGTGTCAAGAGTTGTCTTTGGTGAGAAAGTGCGTAGAAGCTTCCTAGCAACACAGCCGCTGACCGGGCGTCAGTGCCTGATCAGACCGTGACGACGGTCTCAGGTCATACACACTACGACAAGGGTTTGGCTAGGAGACACAAGACACAGTGTCAGAATGCTTCAATATATCATATGCAGAGAGAGAAATGACAAATGACAGGTCCAAGGCATAAATACCTGCCGCGGCGCACGGCGGGTGTCGCACGCGGCAGTCCAAGAGCTGTCCTAAAACCAGCCCAAAACCACTGTTTTGGCCGTAACTCTGCGCACACATGTCAGAATGCTACGCCGTCTGAACCTAGACGTGCAGAATCAAAAGACGGACGCTACGACTGGTCACATGCATGCATCCATCGACTGACAGTGAGCATACAATGCAAAAACATGCAAATAGNACGGCAAGGGTTTGGCTAGGAGACACAAGACACAGTGTCAGAATGCTTCAATATAGCATATGCAGAGAGAAATGACAAATGACAGGTCCAAGGCATAAATACCTGCCGCGGCGCACGGCGGGTGTCGCACGCGGCAGTCCAAGAGCTGTCCTAAAACCAGCCCAAAACCACTGTTTTGGCCGTAACTCTGCGTACACATGTCAGAATGCTACGCCGTCTGAACCTAGACGTGCAGAATCAAAAGACGGACGCTACGACTGGTCACATGCATGCATCCATCGACTGACAGTGAGCATACAATGCAAAAACATGCAAATAGGTCTCATGACCAGTCCGTCGAAAGACGCCTGCAAGGCGTATAAGACACAACAAAGAGTCCCGGTGGCATCTGGGGCTCTGGAACAGTTGTCGGTCAGCTCCAAGCGGGTAGTCCGTCGACTGTCGTCGCGCCGGTATCACCAGGGCCGCCTGCCTCAGGGATCTGCACGAGTATGGACACGGCCGAGTGGTCACAGTAAACTGTACAGGAACGGCACAAAGCACAACACTCCCCCATGACCCGATGGTACGCATGTCCATACGCGTGCAGCACTGGTACAACCACATAGTGGGTGACACAGACAGATGAGACGCAGACGCACATCCCACACTCAACCACTGTCATGCATGGGGCGAAGCCCAACAAAACGAATGGCCACCAGGAACTTTCTGCGGGCAAGTGCCTTCGTCAAGAAATCAGCACGCTACAAGACAGTGCCAACCCACATGATGGAGATCACGCGTCGCTCCACCAGATCACGAACGAAGTGATGCTGAACCGCAATGTGCTTTGTGCGAGCATGAAAAACACCAGATTTCTCCGCAATGGCGAGAGCACTCTGGTTGTCGCAACGCAGCACAATGGCGGGTACTGACTGCCCAAGCTCAAGAAACAAGCGATGCAGCCAAACTACCTCAGCAGTCCCTGCGCCCAAAGCCACATACTCTGCCTCCGACGAGCTACGTGCGATGCAGCCCTGCTTTCCGCTTCGCCAAGACAAAGCGGTACCACCGAGCAAAAACACGTAGCCAGTGCGACTGCGCCCATCAGGGCTCCAAGCCCAGTCGCTGTCAGTATAGCCGTCAAGGACCACCGAACACTGCCGACGAAAGCAGAGTCCGAGATACGGTGTGGAGACCACGTACCGTACCACTCGCACAGCCGCNGCCTGCGAGAACTGAGCGAGGAGGTTGACGGCGAACGCGATGTCGGGACGCGTGGTAGTGGCCAGGTACATCAGAGATCCGATAAGACGGAGGTACAAGGTCACGTCCACTGTCTCCCCCAGCTGTGTAGGGTCATCCACTTTCAGGGCATCCTGCCCATCAGGTGTGAGGGGTGTGGAAGCGGTGGGCACTGCACCAAGGAGATCGCTAAAGCGCTCCCCCACGACTCGTGCGTATCGGGCCTGATGCAGCAACATTGTCCGATGTCTGCGATCTCGCACGATCTCCATACCAAGAAACACCAATGCAGGACCGAGGTCCTTCATCCTGTAGGCAGTCTGCAGGACAGCCTTGGCCTCCTTCACGGCCTCCAGGGACGGAGACGCAATCAGAAGGTCATCAACATAGACCAGGATGGCGGTGAACCGCTCGGATGTCGGTAGGATGAAGAGCGAGGGATCTGCCTCGCTCTGTACGTACCCTGCGCGAGTCAAGGTGCCAGTGATCTCCCGGTTCTTACACCGTGGAGACTGCTTGAGGCCGTACAAGGACTTGCGCAAGCGCTAGACCTTGTCACCGTCCTCAAAGCCGGGTGGCTGAGCCACGTAGATCTCCTCATCCAGAGGGCCATGGAGGAACGCGTTGTTCACATCCATCTGGTGTAGTTCCCAGTCCTGCTGAGCCACTACACCGAACAGAGCTCGAGCTGAGGTCATGCGGCCGACAGGGGCAAAGGTGTCAGTGTAATCAACTCCCTCAATCTGAGAGAACCCCCTTGACGACCAAGCGGGCCTTTTAGCGTTCCAGTGAGCCATCCGGCTTCACTTTCTTGCGAAAGACCCACTTGACCTGAATCGCCTTCCTCCCAGGGGGAAGGTCGACCAGCTCGTAGACTCTGTGCTCTCGGATAGCGCGAAGCTCATCCTCGCAAGCAGCTCGCCAGGCATCAGCATCCTGTGATGAGAAAGCCTCCCTCAATGTGCCCGGGTCAGGCGCCATAGAGGGGGAACTCTGCGTGGCAACTGCACACGCCTCAGTGTCAGGCCTGACAGCCACGAGATCAGCTGCTGCGTCATAGGCGATATGGAACTCGCGAGTGACCAGGTCGTGCCCTATGGGACACGCAGGGTGTACCTCTGAAAGCTCAGTGCGGACACTCAGGCCTAAGGCCTTTGTGCCTGGATCACCGCTCGCGATGCTACAAGAGGAACGCCTGGGTCTGGGACCCGACACTCGCTGAGCTCCGGAATCCTGTGGTCGGAGGCGACCACCGGGCTCACGGGAGTAACCGGAGGTCGAGGGGCGCACCTCAGGCTTAGGAACAGGTACGACCACAGCTGGTGAGGGCTGAGACGAGGCAGCCGGAGATGCCGTGCGAGGAGATGCGTGTGTGGGGGACACAGAGCTGGGGGTGACAGCGGGCAAGGCTGGCCCAGACATTGATACAGGAGTGCGCTGGACTGGGTCAGATGCCGGAGCAGGGGTGCCAGTAGACACAGTTGGTGATGCAGGAGGAGGCGTGAGAGCAGCGGTACCTGTGGGGTGTGAAACAGGCTGAACGGGGCGGGATCTCTGGACCAACGGCAATGATAGCCGGGTCATCGAGTGCTGGAGACCGAGAGGGGACTCGAGCGGACACATCAGCCTGACGAGGAATGGTCGCTGGCGGAGAAGTCTCCCCCATCCGCCGAGGACCCTCACAGGAAGGGACATGGGCTGCAGAGAGGGCTGTGATCGAGGTCAGATCACGGTATGTGAATGACTCAAAAAACACCGCGTCACGGGACTCAATGACACGACGGTGAGTGGGGTCCCAAAAGCGCCAGGCCTTCGACCGCGGGGAGATTCCGATGAAGGCACACAAGCGACCCCGAGGGGAGACCTTGGATCCCTGCTGGTCCTCGGTGTACCACACGGAGGCTAGGGAACCCCAGACGCGAGCGAGACGAAGATCAGCACGGTGGCCAAACCAGAGCTCGTACGGTGCAACATGATCCGGAAGCGGACCATGCGGGAGGCGGTTCCAGACCCAAGTCATGTAGGCGAAGCCCTCGAAGGTGAAGGACTCCGGGAGACCGCACTCAGACCGCATGGCGCGGACCGCATCCTCCATGGTGCGGTTCCAGCGCTCAGAGACACCGTTCTGCTGTGGGGTAGCAGGAGCGGAGACCTGGTGAAAAATGCCGTGCTCAACAAAGAAGGAGTCCATCTCACCGAGGAACTCGCCGCCGCAATCCAAGCGAAAGGTATGTAGCGTGTGGCGAGAATGACGCTCAGCCATAACGAGCCAGAGCCAAACCGCAAGAGCGGCGTCGCTCTTCTGACGCAGACTGTAGACCCACCGCATCCGGGTGAAGTCATCAGTCAGCGTCAGAACATACCGNGGGGATAGAACACCAGTGACAAAAACGCGACCAGAGGAGGAGGGAGAGCAAGGGGAGGAGGGCCGAGCAATGCGGTACAAATCATCTACGACTGAAGCACGCAGGACAATGCTACGGGTGTCAAGAGCAGTCACTGTCGATGAATCAGCGGTATGGTCAACGGAGAGACCCATCAGAGTGCAGGCACGCACAGACAGCAGACTGAGCTCAAGATCAGGCACAAACAGCACGTCAGATAGATACAGGGGGCCAGACGGACCATCAAAGCATACAACCCCAACGCCGTGGACCGGTAAGGACTGACCAGAGCCTGTACGAACAGAACGGACAGTCGTGACAGGACCAAGTACCACAAAGTCACTACGACGACACGTCATGTGGTGGGTGGCACCGGAATCAATGATCCAAGTGCCACCGGAGTCACGACTGGTAAACGTCATTGTACAACGAGCAATGGAACACTCGGCATCAGAGGGAAGTTGAGCCGTCAGTGAGAAGGAACGATGTACATCACGAAGGTGAGACTCATGATTCCAGTCAGTGCAGTCAGGCCCAACATCATCACCTGCAGACTGTGCTCCCCCACACGTGTCATCACGAGTCACGAGGACGGATGAACCAGCAGTCTGTGACCCACTCGACGATGACAACACACTCGCACCTCCCTGAAAGCGAAGCGCCAGAAGATGACGAAGCTCGGCGATGGTGCGATTACGTGGGTCGGGATCACTGCTGCTCGCTGGTGAGGACGCAGGAACAGCTGTAGTCGTGGTCGCCGCGCGTCCAGAGGAGTGTGTGGGTGACGTGCCGGACGCGGTGCAAGCAGCATGGGCAGCCTGAAGTCCACGAGTGATGCGCTCCCAGTCAAGCGGCTGCTGGCACTCGGTGTAGCGATGGGCTCTTCCACAGTTGTAGCAGTGCACGGAATGGCCACTGCTACCACCGGATGACGGCTGCTGCTGACCCGATCCACGCTTCCTATTCTTCTTCTTCCCCTGGGCAGCTGCTACAACGCCCTGCGTCTGCGTGGGTGTAGACGGGGTCAAAGAGGAGGAGGAAGATGAGGTCGTGATGGAGGTGGATGAGGGTGACTGCAGGAGGGAAGATGGTGGTGATGCAAGGACTGTTGCAGTGAGGGAAGTCTCCTGATGCGCTACTGCTGCCTCGTAGGCCGACGTCACCTGGAGGAACAGCTGATGCTCCCAAGGGAGCAGCTGCAGAGTGGCTGAGAAAGGCTCGAGAGCAACGTCGATGTACCGTGTGAAGATGTCGGTGTACTCCAGGCAAACTCCGAGCATGATCGTCCGAAGTGCCCACAGCTGTGTGCCCCTTGAGGTCCCCAGACGCGTGTAAATACGCATGGCGCGTCGCGAGTAATCCGCCGTAGGCTCCGCTGGTCCCTGACGGAGCGAGTGGAAAGCACGAATGTGTGACGCACGCGTGGCGTGGGTCTCTACGGCCAGTAGGGACAACGCCAGATCCCAGCCTCCACGAGGATCAGCTCCCGTGCCTGTGCCAACCTCGCCAAGGAAGGGGCGGAAGTCAACGACAGTCTCGCGTGGCATGGCATAGAGAAGTCCTCGCATGGCCCGGGCTGCTGTCAGCACCTGTGCTGGATCTGTAGACTGGTATGGGCTGTGGTAGTAAGGCCACACTCCCTCGGAAGTGGCCCACACCTGAAACAGGATCTCCCAGCAGTCAAATCCATCCTCGCTGATGTACCGTGGAGGTGGTGCCTCAAAGTCCTTTGGCTGCCGCTCCGTGGGGAGAGCAACCGCAGGCTGAGGGGGGCGAGAGATGGGGAAAGCTCCTGGAAGGGGGTGATCACCGGGGAAGTCAGGTGACGATCGTATCGGGGACACGGGTGGAGGTCGGGTACCCATCTGCAGCTGACGGAGGCGCTCCTGTAGAAGACGAATCTCCCGCTCCTGGGAGTCATCCTCGAAGCCTGGCATGAAAGGCTCGTCATCAAGGAGGTCCGCAGGTGGTGGAGACACCACACCAGGAGGTGAAGCAGGCGGAGTACCTGTCACGGGCACCTGGGCCGAGTGCTGGGTGGAGGCCACAACGCCGGCAGCTCCCTCAGAAACCAGCGAAGGAGCCGTGGACTGGGCATGCAGAAGCTCAGTCAGCGTGCAGATCGCGTCAGTCTGCTCTCGTTGCAGACGACGCATCTCCTCCTGCTGGCTGCGCAGGTCCGCAATAGCCTGCGAGCGAGGGCTTAACACCCCTGAAGAAGAGGAGGAGGGATCACCTGGTCCCTTGTCCTTGTCGTCGGGCGAACTCATGTCGCCGCTCACTATGGGACGACAGGTCAAGTTTGTCGAATTTCAAAACCGTCTGTGTTTCTCGAGGAGTTGAAACGCTGGCAACTTTTGACTTTCCGGGTGAAAAATTTGGCCAAGTGTAATGTTGACGTCAGCAAGTGGTCGCTGACGTCAGCACGACCTGATGACGTCAGCAATCAACAATGCTGATGTCAGCTCGTCCCCTCTTTTGTTTTTTTTGCCATGGTTCTGCACGCGTGTGGAGCCGCTTCGCGGTGGCGCGCGGCAGCTCCGCGGAAGCTGCGCAGCAGCTTCCGCCCAGCTGCTGCTGCAGCTGTGCTGTCAGCTGCAGCAGTGCTGTCAGCTACAGCAGCAGCTGCGTCGCTGCGTGTGCAGCGGTGGCAGCAGTGGCTGCGCGGCTGCTGCGGCTGCTGTTGCGTGCCGCAACTGCTGCTGGCTGCCGCCGCCGCGCGCTGCTGCTGCTGACGCTGCTGCGCTGCTGCTGCCGCCGCGACTGCCGCTGCTGCTGCTGTGCCACTGCCGCCGCTGCCGCTGCTGCGCTGCTGCTGCCGACGCTGCTGCTGCACTGCTGCTGCCGCCGCTGCTGCCACGCTGCTGCTGCGGCCGCTACTGTTGCGCTGCTGTTGCCGCCGCCTCTGCTGTTGCTGCTCTACTGCTGCGGCTGTGGGAGGGCGGCTGCACGCACTGCAGCCGCCACACACCTCTGCGTGGCGATACACGCCACTGCTGCTGCCTTTGCAGCTGCGATCTCATGTGGTGGGTGGAGTGTGTTGACGGCGACCGGCCGTCTCCAACAGACCCCAGAAACTCTGCTGTAGCGGTGACTCTCACTGCTGCTGCTCTGCTGCGTCTCTGCTGCGCAACTCAGTGAGAACAGTCTCACTGCTCTGATACCATGAGAAAGTGCGTAGAAGCTTCCTAGCAACACAGCCGCTGACCGGGCGTCAGTGCCTGATCAGACGGTGATGACGGTCTCAGATCGTACACACAACAGCAAGGGTTTGGCTAGGAGACACAAGACACAGTGTCAGAATGCTTCAATATAGCATATGCAGAGAGAGAAATGACAAATGACAGGTCCAAGGCATAAATACCTGCCGGAGCGCACGGCGGGTGTCGCACGCGGCAGTCCAAGAGCTGTCCTAAAACCGGCCCAAAACCACTGTTTTGGCCGTAACTCTGCGCACACATGTCAGAATACTACGCCGTCTGAACCTAGACGTGCAGAATCAAAAGACAGACGCTACGACTGGTCACATGCATGCATCCATCGACTGACAGTGAGCATACAATGCAAAAACATGCAAATAGGTCTCATGACGAGTCCGCCGAAAGACGCCTGCAAGGCGTATAAGACACAGCAAAGAGTCCCGGTGGCATCTGGGGCTCTGGAACAGTTGTCGGTCAGCTCCAACCGGGTAGTCCGCCGCCTGTCGTCGCGCCGGTGTCACCAGGGCCGCCTGCCTCAGGGATCTGCACGAGTATGGACACGGCCGAGTGGTCACAGTAAACTGTACAGGAACGGCACAAAGCACAACACCTGGGTCCAGCAGCAGCAGCAGCACGAGAACGTCCATGGCTCCTGCCAGGGCTGACACACCTGTAGCTTTCCCAGATAGAGCCATTGTCAGTTGTTGGTTTGCTTGGCTTCCACCCGTCACGACCGACACCGCTAGTTTACCGATATACCCACATCCAGGGTGTTGGTTTTTGCGCTCATTGTGCTCTGTTGTGTCCTCCCGGCTTGTGTACATCGGCGTGCAGATGACTGACGGCGAGACTCGACGCCGATGGAGTGTCGTCCGGTGGAGCCGACGTACGCTGAGGTCGTCTCGCAGTTCGCTGGAGCCTCCTCTCTCCGGCGACGTGTTGAGCTCCATCGGCAGGCCTCAGAGAGAAACTATGCAGCAGGTTGGGGCAGCAGCGTTGTTGATGCAGCGTGCGGGCTTCCACGCTCGTTGCTAAAGTCAGCTGCCCCCTCAGTCTGCTACTCTAGAGTCTAAGTCTGGAAGCTCTGGGTTTTGTTACTCAGAAACGCGCGCGCCAGAGTTAGCGCCAGAAAGCAGCTGAAAACTGATAATGACTGATTAGGAATAAAGAATGAACAGCAATGGGGGACCCCTCCAAGTTCTAGCCCCCCCCTCCAGCTCTGTAGAGCTTGTTACTCAGTTAGTGCCCACGACGGTTTATACTGCCACACAGGGCCATGCAACATGCAACTGGGACCCTAGGCAGTGCATTACAATGCAGACGCGATGGGACGCGCTGGACGCATGCAAGCAGCAACTGCGGTGTCAATGATCGCCGGCAGCACGACCGCCGAGGAGGCCTGCCGATGGAGCTGAGCGCGTCGCCGGAGAGAGGAGGCTTCAGCGAACTGCGAGAAGACCTCAGCGTGCGTCGGCTCCACCGGACGACACTCCATCAGCGTCGAGTCTCGCCGTCAGTCATCTGCACGCCGATGTACACAAGCCGGGAGGACACAACAGAGCACAATGAGAGATGCGAAAAAACCAACACTCCCCCATGACTCACAGGCGTAGTGCACATGGGCGGACAGGGACACGGTCAACATCCAGACTCCCCCAGGGCATGCAGAGACGGAGGCAGAGATAAAGAGAGAGCCACTCAAGGACGTACGCCGACCGAACTCACAGCCTTCTTGAACGAGTCGCGCTTCAGTGCCTTGGTCAGGAAGTNGATGCTGATGCTGCCGTCATGCAACAATGAACGCACATAGTGATACTCAACGTTGATGTGCTTTGTGCGTGTGTGATGCACGCCGTCATTGTCGGCGATGGCCATGGCACTCTGATTGTCACAATGCAACGTGATGGATGGGACAGACTGGCGCAACTTGGACAGCAGACGACGCAACCACACACTCTCACACGCACCTGATCCAAGAGCCACGTACTCAGCCTCAGCAGTGCTGCGTGCAATGCACCCCTGCTTGCCACTGCGCCAGGACACAGCCGTGCCGCCAATCAGAAAGATCCAGCCTGTGCGACTCTTACCGTCCGGACTGCCAGCCCAGTCGCTGTCGGTGTAGCCCATTGCGACAACAGAAGGTTGACGGCGGAACATGAGACCTCGCCGAGGAGTCGAGACGACATAGTGCAGTACTCGGATCGCGGCCTCGTGGTGGAGGTGACGCGGCTCCTGAGAAAACTGGGCCATGAGGTTGACGGCGAACGCGATGTCTGGACGCGTCGTCGTCGCCAGGAACATCAGTGACCCGATGACTCGTAGGTACGTGGTCACGTCAACTGGCTCCCCCACAACAGCTGGATCAGGACTCTTCAGCTTCACCTGACCATCGGGCGACATGGGTGAGGATGCGCTCGGCACGAGTGGCAGGTCCTCGGCGAAGCGAGTGGACAGAGTCTGCACGTAAGCAGCCTGATGGACATGGAGGATGCCCTGGGAGCGATCATGCTCGAGCTCCATGCCCAGGTTGACTCGGGCAGACCCGAGATCCTTCATCTGGTAGGTGGCGTGCAGCAGGTCCTTGACGCGCTGGATGGCGGCCGTGTCTGGCGACGCGATGAGGAGGTCGTCGACGTACACTAGAACAGCAGCGAAGGTCTGGCCTCGCGGACTGACAAACAGTGCAGGGTCCGCGGTGCTGCGCTGGAGCCCACCACGAAGGAGTGTGCTGCTGATCTCCTGGTTCCAGCACCGAGGCGACTGCTTCAGGCCATAGAGGGCCTTACGCAGGCGCCACACTCTCCCGGTGCCATCGTCGAAGCTTGGTGGCTGCACCATGTAAAGCTCCTCACCCTCCAGTGAACCATGGAGAAAAGCGTTGCTCACGTCCATCTGATGCAGCTCCCACCCATGCTGGGCGACCAGGCTGAAGAGCGCCCGGCTGGTGGAGAACCGGCCAACTGGGGTAAAGATCTGGTCATATTCGACCCCAGGGACCTGGGCAAACCCCTTTGCAGTGAGGCGGGCCTTGTACTTGTCCAAGGACCCGTCGGGTTTCCACTTGCGCCGAAAGACCCACTTGGCGCCGATGGCCTTCCGACCTGGAGGAAGGTCGACGAGGTCGTACACGTGGTGCTGTCGGATAGCAGCGAGCTCATCGGCGCAGGCAGCGTCCCAGTGTGCGGCCTCAGGAGAGGCTCGTGCCTCGCGCAAGGTGGCTGGGTCCTCCAGGCGTGCTGTGGATCGGACTGAGAGAGCGTGTGCCTCTCGCGCCCCATGTGGGATGCGCGCAAGGGCAGCCACGACAGCGTGCCGATGCTCGTGATGGAGCATGGCGTAGCCCAATGCGGAGCCCGGGTGCAGATCTGCAATGATGGCCGAGGTGGTCAGGCCCAGGGCCTTGGTGCCAGGGTCCCCACTCACGACCGTGGGAGTGGAGGAGGCACGTGGAGCCACGGGGGGTCGAGGCGCTACCGAGCGCAGTGCGACGGTCTGCACTCTCACCGACGGCCTAGGTCGGAGGCTGCCGCCGGGGCCACGTGTGTAGCGTGGCAAGGCGTGCGACAGCGCTGAGTCTGATGGGCCAGTGGAGGCGACTGGGGCTGTCGGCCCGGAGAGATCAGCGGACACGACTGGGGCAGCTGGCCCGGAGGGACCAGCAAACGCGACTGGGACAGCTGGCCCGGAGGGACTTGCGGACGCGGCTGGGGCAGCTGGCCCGGAGGGACCAGCAGACGCGACTGGGACAGCTGGCCCGGAGGGACCAGCGGACGCGGCTGGGGCAGCTAGCCCGGAGGGACCAGCAGACGCGACTGGGACAGTTGGCCCGGAGGGACCAGCGGACGCGGCTGGGGCAGCTGGCCCGGAGGGACCAGCAGACGCGACTGGGACAGCTGGCCCGGAGGGACCAGCGGACACGACTGGGGCAGCTGGCCCGGAGGGACCAGCAGACGCGACTGGGACAGCTGGCCCGGAGGGACCAGCGGACNATCCAAGCGAAAGGTATGTAGCGTGTGGCGAGAATGACGCTCAGCCATAACGAGCCAGAGCCAAACCGCAAGAGCGGCGTCGCTCTTCTGACGCAGACTGTAGACCCACCGCATCCGGGTGAAGTCATCAGTCAGCGTCAGAACATACCGGCCCCTCTCGGACAGGGACTCGACCGGGAGAGGACCGAGCAGGTCTGAGTGGACCAACTCGAGAGGCCTCAGCGCTCGGGAATGCGAATCAGGATAAGTGCACCGGTGCATCTTTCCCTGAGCGCAAAAAAGAAAGTCGGTCTTGGGTGGCTTCTCGAAAGAAGCCACGTCAAGGCCAAGAGCGGGCTATGTCTGAATGAGCTTCGACACAGTGTCAAAGCCCACGTGACACAGACGTCGGTGAAGCAACCGCTGGTGTTCAGGGGATAGAACACCAGTGACAAAAACGCGACCAGAGGAGGAGGGAGAGCAAGGGGAGGAGGGCCGAGCAATGCGGTACAAATCATCTACGACTGAAGCATGTAGGACAATGCTACGGGTGTCAAGAGCAGTCACTGTCGATGAATCAGCGGTATGGTCAACGGAGAGACCCATCAGAGTGCAGGCACGCACAGACAGCAGACTGAGCTCAAGATCAGGCACAAACAGCACGTCAGATAGATACAGGGGGCCAGACGGACCATCAAAGCATACAACCCCAACGCCGTGGACCGGTAAGGACTGACCAGAGCCTGTACGAACAGAACGGACAGTCGTGACAGGACCAAGTACCACAAAGTCACTACGTCGACACGTCATGTGGTGGGTGGCACCGGAATCTATGATCCAAGTGCCACCGGAGTCACGAGTGGTGGACGTCAGTGTACAACGAGCAATGGAACACTCGGCATCAGAGGGACGCTGAGCCGTCAGTGGGAAGGAACGACGTACATCACGAAGGTGAGACTCATGAATCCAGTCAGTGCAGTCAGGCCCATCATCATCACATGCGGACTGTGCGCCCCCACACGTGTCATCACGAGTCACGAGGACGGACGAACAAGTAGTCTGTGACCCACTCGACGATGACAACACACTCGCACCTCCCTGAAAGCGAAGCGCCAGAAGATGACGAAGCTCGGCGATGGTGCGGTCACGTGGGTCTGGATCACTGCTGCTCNTGGGGAGGCTGGCCCGGAGGGACCAGCAGACGCGACTGGGACAGCTGGCCCGGAGGGACCAGCGGACGCGGCAGGGGCAGCTGGCCCGGAGGGACCAGCAGACGCGACTCGGACAGCTGGCCCGGAGGGACCAGCGGGCGCGGCTGGGGCAGCTGGCCCGGAGGGACCAGCGGGCGCGGCTGGGGCATCTGGCCCGGAGGGACCAGCGGATGTGTCACCCGGACGCGGCAGGACGGAGGACAGACTCACCACTCCCCCACGCGACGGGATAGACACAGACGAGCCGGAGCGAATGAGGTCACGAGGAAACAGGTCCTCGAAGAAGAGGGCGTCCCGAGACTCGATGATGCAGTGCCGGGAGGGGTCCCAGAAGCGCCAGGCCTTGGACTGACGAGAGACACCGAGGAAGGTGCAAGGATGGCCGCGGGGGGCGAGCTTGCCGCCCTGCTGCGGGGCGGGCAGCCAGACAATGGCGACACAACCCCAGACGCGAGCGGGGCAGAGGTCAGCGCGCTGACCGCACCAATGCTGGTACGGCGTGGACTGACGGGGAAGGGGACCATGGGGAATCCGGTTCCAGACCCAGGTCATGTAGGCCATGGCTTCAAAGTAGAAGCCCTCGGAGAGACCGGACTCGACACGCATGGTGCGGACGGCGTCAGCCATGGTCCGGTTCCACCGCTCGGAGACACCGTTCTGGGCGGGTGTGTAGGGCGCCGATGTCTCATGGTGGATTCCGCGGGAGGCGAGGAAAGTCGTGGCCTCACCCATGTACTCGCCACCGCGATCGGAGCGAAAGCGGCGAAGGGAGCGGCCACACGCGCGCTCTGCGAGGACAAGCCATTCCTGG